>JAWPHD010000820.1:150000-393014 GCA_037043455.1 Cyrtodaria siliqua | reverse complement strand
GTTTTAAATGGTTTTTTATGAATTTCATTTATTCCATCAGCTATGAAACTCTGGAATGATTTACCTTTAGATATTAGAAATTCAGGCTCATTAAACACATTCAATGGGTCAGCTTATGCGAATAATGTTTACTAATTCAAATGTTCATAGTTTTTACTTTTCTGGTGTACGTTTTTTTTCTGTTATGCATGCTAGGATAAGAAATTCATGTAGTAATCTCAATAATGACCTTTTTCAAAATCATTTACGCGAATCGCCTCAATGCATTTGCGGTCAGGGTAATGAAGATGCAAATCATTTCTTCTTTGAATGTATGCAATTCAATGTTGAAAGGCTCGAACTTTTCCAGTCAACACGTTCGTTTCATCCTTTAAGCTCAAATACATTATTGTTTGGAAGATTAGATCTTACAACACAAGAAAATGGTTTGATTTTTAATTCTGTTCAAAATTTTATTAGAGATAGTCATCGATTTACTTAAGATTGCCATTACATTTTATCTGTCTAATCAACCCGAGCAATGTTAAATGTGTTGCATTATTCTTTCTTCCACTTCTACTTTTTCTTTAATTCTTTTTTTTCTATTTTCTTATTATCTTAACATCTTCTACTACATATCAAGTTGTAGTTAATCCAGTTTATTGATACGTGTCAATAGCAATTGTCATTCATTATATTTGTTAAAACTCCATTGTAGGGAAGGGCCGTAACTAATGTGGGTAGCACTTGTGGCCCGACCCGATTGCATTGTACTTGTACATATATGGCAATAAAATATGTTTAAATCAAAAATCAAACATCCTGTCTCAAGCCTCCAGCTGTGAAATCCCTACATGTTTGCTAATTAGTGTTTGTTAGTTCGATAATTGGACATTATCCAATAATCACACCTCGAATACACAGTCAAGCTTGCTGGATCTAATTAGAAATGCAGCTAATCAGAAACAGTGTTATTTATCCGCAGGTGCGATAAGCCAATCAGAGAATCCGTTGCATTTACTATACAGAATTCTACTTCCACTTTAAACACCTAATTAATCGGCCAAGTTTACTGTACTGATCAGTTTGACCATTGTCATTTTTTTTATAACTGTGTTTCAATTTTTTCAATTAAAAGCATTAACTGGGTGACTGAATTATTGTTATTTTTTCTTTATTTACATTATAATCTATTAATATGTAAAGGTAAACTTATAAAAAAGTAAGAAACCAACGCAAGTCGTTTAAAGCGTGTACATCCGACGGTGTGAGCAAAACTATGAAAGTCTATGATTTTCTAGGTCCTCTCCGGAATAAGTTTGATTAAAAATAAAATACATATAATATACAGAGAGTGGCAACGTTATACCCGTATATTTACTGGAATTCTGAACGAATACTGTTAGACAGTGGAATGCTGATAAAAATACGCAAACATCTAAAAACAAGAGGCCCAGCCGTTTTAAGGCTGTATGGTGTTTTTAATATTAAACGATAGAGATATTCTCACAAATTCGACGGAAATCAAGTGAATGTTGGGTGTGGGGGGTGGGTTATTGGTGGGTAGAGGGTATAGTAAAGTTGTCTTCTATTGAAATTAACATTATGAACAAGGTCAGGAAGGGATAAAAGGTCGGGGTGGGTGTGGGGGGGTGGGGGTGGGGATGGGGGGTTATGAGTCAGATATAGCTATTTTCAAACATCCGAGCTTTTATTGATATTTATTTTTGAACACATTTGATCAAGATCTGATGAAAATAGCAGAAGATAGATTGTGAGGGGCCATACCTCTGCTGTTTCAAGTTCGACAACCGCTCTTTTTGAGTTTATCGCCGCTTTCATCTCTTCTATGACCAAGATAACTTAAAAAATAAAACATTTCCGAAAAAAAAACACAAGCGGGTGGAGTGGGAGTGGTGGTGGCGTTGGGGTTGGGGATGGGTGGCGTGAGATATGGGACATACAGAAGAGCGTGAGCAGCTATGGTTGGTTTTCAAACTTGTCCTAACTTTTATCGATAGGAATTTAAATCAAGTTTGGAAAATATCGGATAAAAGTGGACCTGCAGTGTTAACTGCTGTTTCTGCTCAAATGTGGCTGGTTATTAAACGTATACATTTATAAACAGTTTGAAGTTCGAAGTTCGGAAAATATCAAATGAAAAGTGTATATTAAATATGTGTACAACAAAAACATATTTTAATAGTTGAACTCCCTGAATTACCAATAAAAAAAACTGCACCAATAAAAACTGCACCAATAATGTGTTGTTACCTTTAGGGCATGGGGGTGTTACCTTTAGTGCAGGTCGAAAATCGTGTTGCCTTTAGTGCCGAATGTTTTTGTTACCTTTAGTGTAGGTTGTTACCTTTAGTCTCAAAAGTTGTTCCCTTTAGTGCAGTTTGTTAGCTTTAGTGCATACGGTATTTTTTTATTATAGCGAAACCATTTTTTTTTATGAGAATTTATATTCAATTTTCTATTTAAAACATAAATAAAAATGACTTTTATTTATATATACAGAATATTAAATGGGTATTTTCATATCACACCCATGGTATGGTATAGGTCGTGGTCTATTTTTTTCTATTTTTTATCAAATACTTGCCTATATGAATACGCTTTTTGACTATACGATACGACAAAGAAGCAGCTAGTCATATTAATCTGCCTGGCAAGCATTGAAAGCTTTATCACACGGGTGAAATAAAGAGGTAAAAAGGGTCATATCAATTTGGAAATTCCCGAAATGATATTGGTTAACTATGGAAAAACTAACCGTTTTACGGGAAGAGCCAAATGCTTTTCCGGTTAGTTTACGTTCTTTTGCGTTTAGAGTAGTACTGATTTATTCAATACAATACATTAGTGTGTTTTAAAGTCTCTATATCGTCATTAACTGGCACATTTTACAACTGATGCCGTTTCTAAATCTACTGCCAATATATATATATATTGGCATATTTTGAGAATCCAAACTCTAGACAAAATATAAACGGTGGTCACTTGTTGATTTCTTAAAGTAAGTTTCCCGCCTACAACAGCCAAATTTTACAATATATGTACACCGTTTCTAAGCCTACTGACGACGAAGTACACATCAATGTCATTAAAATCAAATCCTAATTACGCTTTGATGCTCTCCGCTATAGGATCTGACAACACTGCCTTGGAGGTCACGTCAGATCGACCCTTCATCTTATCAATATTTATGAGAAGATGAACTAAATTCAACCAATGAAATCCCGCGTTTCATATGCACTTCAGAAGATGTTCTAGTGAAATGAACAAACGAAAATCCACATAAAACACATATATCCAAAAAAAAGAAAGAAGATAAAGTCGCCGTGTGCTAATGCTGTGGTTTGTACGATAAATTGTTTTAATATTAAAGAGATTGTCTACTGGTGCGTTAGCTGTTTGGTTCAGTATACTTATATACACCCGTTTCGTATAGTTCAGTACTTCCATTTGTTAACTACTGAAATAGTCTATTATTAAATGTCTTAGATTCACAAAATGTTAAGAACGTTCAAATGTCTAAAATGTCCTAAAATTATTATGTAACGCTGGACAACTTTCCTTCTACTAGCTTTCATAGTATAGTTAACGTATCCAACACCCTGCCTAAGATCGCTAGACTCTCCACTACTGAACTCCCGACTCTGCTAGACTTTCCGTGCGAGAAGATTACCAAGACTACCGTTGGGCAGTCAGTCATGCCCACATATGGACATCGACCTGTGTAGCTACAGGTTAACGCCATGGTGATTGCATCATTGTATGCATACATTACCCACAATACATTTCGGCGACTACTGGTCTCCACTAATATGGCAATACCTCTTCACTCCCAGAATTAATAGTTTTCCAGAAACTTCCAGAGAAACTAAGTTTAGAGCAAGTAAACAATAACAGGTGTTCAGATGATTAACCACTAAGTAACTGACAGTTTTAGGAAACTCCCATTGCATGATCAGTTATAATAGGTATTAACAGGGGTGTACTATAACTCTAATTATAAACTGTTATTATGTTAAGTACAATGGCGAGGCCGTAGTGTTACACCAAGTGGTACTTCATTTGTTTTTGTACCGCTATTGAATTCCGTCAAACAATCTTGGTTTTATTCAGCAAATATTCAATAATGGTTGATGTGTTATGTTTGTCAATGCAATGTTTTGTGTTTTATAAGCTAAAAGGTAAGTAGAAGTATTTATTTATCCTCACCATGTTGCCACTAGGCAGTTTGAGAAGCTATTCAACAGAAGATTTGGTCGTTTGTAAGCAATGGAGATTACAAGCCAGCAGCAGTAAAGCTGAGTTGGTGGAATGTTGGTGTAGAAACCCATCGTTGATAATCTGTAGAAGATTCCAAAGTCAAAGTAGATTATTGTTTCAATAGAAGATTTTGGTCAATCGGATTGCCTGCAGAATTGTGACTAGGTCGATCCGATTGTCGGCTCGAAAACGTATTGTCCAGTCAGGAGACAGGAGATTAGAGGCCCCAAATATGTCCCAAGTAGGTCAATCCAGCTGCACATGTTGGCCGTGGTTCTGTTGGTAATGGCTCCTCCAGTATCCACACCATCGTGTAATTACATAACCCTCAGGATCTGTACATCATTAGACAACTGCACCGACCCTCAGGGTACCCAAGCATCACACGACACGTGCACATCTCGCAGGGTTAATCCAACGCAGATGGTCAAGGGTAAGCTCTTGCGATCCATCGTAGTCTGCCTATTGTTATCATATGCGGGGACTCTCAGTGACAATGGGTATCTCCCTGGTCCAGCGTCAGATTCCAGTAGTCGTTTAATCGTCCCTCTTTAGAGCCACGTTAAAAACAGGCTAAAAACATATGCACAGCATATTCATAAACCTCCAAGCGGCTACCATATCGCACACAATATGGCGCGGACGATTCCAGCCTTGCGGGGTCACCTTGTCCCAGACGGCCGCAAGACATCCTGCCTGTTCGATGGTCTGAACTGGAATGAAGTAAGCTAAATGTTACGGACACTGTCTCTTTCAATACCGAACTTAGACTGCTCCACAGCGTTTGCCCGATCGATTTTGTAGGCTGAAATCGAATTGGCTAATCGTAAGATCAATCTGACGTGACCTCCAATGCAGTGTTGTCAGATCCTTAGTAGCGTAGAGTATCATAGCGTGATAAAGGGTCTGCTTTTAATGAGATTGGGTATACATATATACATATAACTTACATATTTTGAGAAATCAAACTAAAAACAATATAAACGGCTTTAACCAGCAAGACCAAACTTCAAAACTGGAGCGTCGAATTAAGAGTTACCAACTCATAATTCATTTTACACATATTCAATCACGCGTATTTTAAGAACCCGTATAAACCTATACTTTTAACATATACATTATTATATGACCTGAACACATGGATAGAGTTTTAATAAACGGTATTTTTGTGTAAATTTGCCGATATTTGGAGGTATAGTTTCTTTAAAAGAAAGTGTTCCCGATAGGCGTGATTTACGTAATCATACTGTAATGTGAATAATACCCTCCGCGTGGGTTCGGTTCATAGTCACGACAACATTTTTTTTTCTGCTGATGTTTACCCATATGTGTATATAACTTCTTTTCACATGTAAAAGGAATATAGATATATTTTAATTGATATACTAAAAAACGTATTTATAGGCAAATATAGGATATATTATTTATTAAGCAGTTTTGATGTAAGCAACAAGTAATGGTTAGCAAAAAAAAACAATCTTTAAAACCTTTGTTACCACATTTCATTTAAATAAAAATGCTACTTGGGCTTCACACAATGATAGAGGACAACGAGAGGAAAGGCAGAGCCTAAATTTGATCTCCAATATTCCCGAATTCGCCATGAGCGGCTGAACATGACATTACGACTAAAGACACGCCTACAAAGAAGCATGCAATTTATGTCAGGATATAATATATAGCTTTATACAATTTATACAGGATGTGTAGCTTTAAATTTACCCACTGAAACATGTTATTATTAGCTGTACATATCAATATCTGTGATTTGTACTGGTATGTGATAGATGATGCATACGATTATATTATTCTCACCTGTATGCAAAACAGATAACTAGAAAAGTTATATTTCGTCCTATTCAGTATAAAGAAGTGCAGTTCCCCAGCAGGGATTTCAAATCAAAGGACTATAGATAAATCTCCTTTTTCCAGGATATATGAAATATACGTCAACATTATGACTGTATATATACACACTATAGTGAAGTATAACATGGATGCGTTTGAGCTGCAGCAAGAATCAGCGACACACCCTGATGGTGACGGACAGGGTAACGATAACGGGACAGCAAAAACAACCAATGAAAAAGGTAGAATAGTTTCATATTTCGTCTGAAACAATATACTATTTTCTGTACTTGTTAATTGATGTTTTACCATAACGATATATAACAAGTATCACCATCATTGTGTCATTTCGGTTTACCACCACCAATTGCATATAAATCTCCGTGGTGTAGTAGAATGTAGTTCCTATTATAAAAGTATTTTCTCTTGTTTTTGTTGGAAAGGAGCATTATATGTAGGGGAAAACAGACCATTTTTTTCGATTATTCTTGTATGTCAAAGATGTTAATGGATTATTGCTGAACACTTTACAACTTTCGAATCTATGCTTTCACTTTGTGAGCAACTTTCAATGAAAACAGCTGTACCATTGACCTGTTTAGACAGCTGTACCACTGACCTGTTTAGACAGCTGTACCGTTGACCTGTTTAGACAGCTATACCATTGACCTGTTTAGACAGCTGTACCATTGACCTGTTTAGACAGCTGTACCATTGACCTGCTTAGTAAATAAACGGAAACTTTCTAATAAAACTTCTGAACTTTTTCTGGTGATTATTCTACTGAACGTTATTTTTCTGTATACAAATTACACTGCTGCATTATCCATACTTGATTTGACGATGCAGTAAATCATTAATATGTGACATTTTAACATTGGTGTCAATGGGGAAAAATAATTGATGGTTTCTTAGTAAACATAACCATTCAATGGCGCTTCTTAAGAATTAATTCTCGTATTTTTGGTGTTTATGCGGTTTTAAAAGCCGATAGAAAATGAAAAAAACAACAACAACACGATTTGCGTTGGCATAAACGCCGAAAAAATGCTAATCAATTCTTACAAGAGAATCGGTGCATTTCAGACACTGGAGTAACCATTTTCTATTGGGCCACATTGGATGCCTGGACAATAGCCCAACCTACGACAGTAGCCCCACCTACGACAGTAGCCCCACATGCGACAGTAACCCCACCTACGACAGTAGCACCAACTACGACGACAGTAGCCCCAACTACGACAGTAGCCCCACCTACTCGAAAAGTGAAGTTTATTAAAATTTGAACGATAATATCTTTTTCAACAGAAATAGTATTTAGTGAATGTACATATTTACACGTAAAATATAAACCGAATGTATAGTACACGCAATTATACACGTAAACTATAAACCGAATGTATAGTACACGCAATTAAGTGCTGTTTAAGGTCAAATGTTCTGCAGAGATGGGGTCCTGTATGTTGAGTAATTCACCCTGACATGACAGCATATGGGTTGTCGTGTGTACATGAAGAGTACGTACACAGTCTGTATCCGCATGGAAGTACAACGTGATATACATGCGTCAGAATAGATTTTGGTATCTGAAAATACCCCCACCCCACTCCCCCTCCCCCGGACTTACACTGCCTACGCCGAAATATGCCAATGTAATTGTCAACCCGTTTACCATAACCGCCCCCCCCCCCCCTCTCTAAACAGAATTAGTGTTTACCCAACTATTTCAACCCCCCCTCTCTAAACAGAATTAGTGTTTACCCAACTATTTCAACCAATCAGTTGCCTCAGATTTTCAAATACAATTTATTCATGAAGATTTTACTACCATCGCTAATCGTGGTTTGGAGCGTGACCTATATAGAATCTATCTATAAAACCTATGTTAAACACTAAGAAGGATAGAGTCTACGCTCTCTCCCATTTCCGTTTCTTAATGGTCAAGATTTCTCTTCATAGCCTCTATCCTATACTAAACATCCCTTTGTACAACCAAATGTTTTCAAAATCGTCCGACTCGATATCCTGCATGGGTAGGGCATTGTGTTTCCTTATAACATGTTGCCTCTACTTGTGAAATACAAATACACCACTGGGACGTTGCCGTGAGATACTGCCCCGAGATACTGCCGTAAGATACTGCCATATTGGTTTAACCGAAACCAGAGTGAATTATCGTTGTTTGTCGTAGATCTTCGTCATTATTTACAAAAGGTGTCTTTACCATATAGATATTGAACGACATAGCGATAAACACATAAACTATAATATGGTAAGTGGAACAGATGTTTTTCAGAATCACATTGCTATATAGTATGTGATATTGCATCTGTTATTGATCTACAAGGTCTCCTTTCATAGCAGTATATGGTTATGCTAAACGGGTTGACAATTACATTGGCATATTTCGGCGTAGGCAGGGGGGATGGGGGGAGGGGGGGGGGGGGGGCGGGAGTGGAGGAAGTGTTTTACACTGAAATTGTCATTTATGAAAGAAATAACATAATTACCATGATAATCCCTACGGGTACGAACTGTGCACCCCTTGTCGCAGATTTTTTATTTTTATATTTCTATGAAAGAAATTCCATGAGTCTTTCACCAGATGTTATTGAATCCTTTAATGGCATTATTGAATCCTTTAATGACATCTCTCGGTATCTGGATGACATATTGAACATTGACAGCCCTTTCTTTTCTACTAAGGTTAATCATATATATCCTAAAGAACTTCAACTTAACAAAGCTAATAGTTCTGATACTAACGCTTCTTTCTCGATTTAACTCTCCCTATTGATCATGGTGAAATAATTAGCAAAATCTATGACAAGAGAGATGATTTTAATTTTGATATTGTTAAACATTTTTTTGTGGCGACTATCTTTTTGTGGCGACTACTCATCTGAAACAACTTGATGGATTTTAATGAAACTTGACAGGAATGTTGCTCTTGATGTCTAGTTAATCCTAGCAAAATTCAGATCGGCCAGAAATTAAAGATGGCCGCCACGGCTAAAAATAAATTAAAAAATGCGATTTTGTGGCGACTACTTCTCAAAAACAATAAGTGATATTGATTTGGAACCTTTGTCGAAAGGACTGACACGACATGTCAAAAATGGCCGCCAGCGGCCATCTTTGTTTACAGCCTTAAATAGGAAAAACTTGTGGGGAATAATCTTCTAAAAGTACTCGATGGAATTTCATGAATCTTGACAGGAATGTTGCTCTTGATGTCTAGTTAATCCTAGCAAAGATTCAGGTCAGTACGAAATTCAAGATTGCCACCACTGCTAAAATAGTATTTAAAAATGCGACATTGTAGCGACTACTTCTCAAAAACCGTAAAAGATATTGAATTGGAACCTTTACCAAAATGACTGGTGCGACATGTCGTTGGTCCTCACCGAAGTTCATTTTGATTGGATGTCAAACATGGCCACCAGCGGTCATCTTTGTTTACATGGAATATAGGAAACAATTGTGGCGACTACTCCTCTGAAACGATTTGATGGATTTTAATGAAACTTTACAGGAATGTTGCTCTTGATGTTAATTAGTCCTAAGTAAAATCCAGGTCGGCCGGAAATTAAAGATGGTCACGACAGCTAAAAATAGATTTTAAAAATACAATTTTGTGGCGTTTTTCTCAAAAACCGTCAGTGGTATTGATTTGGAACCTTTACTAAAATGACTGGCATGACATGTAGTTGGTCCTAAACAAAATTAATTTTATTCGATGTCAAACACGGCTGCCAGTGGCCGTCTTTGTTTACATAGAGTTATTTAAAGACAACTTGTGGCGACTACTTCTCTGAAAGTGGTCCTATTCCATAACACTTCACAGGTTCCCATGGCTGATCTGGCTATCAAAATATATCAGTAGAGCTTCAAGGTCATTGCACTCTTGTTTTAATGTATATTTAGGACACTGAAACATCGATTCCGTTACGGTGCCATGGTCATGTTTAAATAAGTGTCTATTGTTTTCTAAATCTGTTTTTCGAAACCTGATTTTTCAGCTATTCTACTGTCGAGACAGCGCCGCCTGTCGTTGAGAACTGCAGTCAAGTTTCGTTATGCTGCTATTGCAGTCTCCTGGACATCTGTCGTCACCTCGCTTGTTCTAGGTGTCTTGTCTATTGGTAAGTTCTGGTTCTGTGTATCTCATCTATTGGTAAGTTCTGGTTCTGTGTATCTCATCTATTGGTAAGTTCTAGTTCTGGGTATCTCCTCTTTTGATACGCTAGAGTTTATTATGTCCAGTCTAATACCGGGCACTTTATTAAAACATGTTTAAATATCGATCAGCTCAATTGTTTAAATATGCTATGTGTTGGCTTTACGTCTGTTATTATTATTTTCTGCTCACTTTAACGATTTAAAAGTTAATCACACATTAAATCATAAGTTAATTATATACCTCATTCAAGTAAGTATTTACCTGCTAGGAAACTGATGTGTTATTGTTTAATGGTTCCAAACTGTCGAACTTTTAATGACGATCGTTTTAAAGAGTATATGCATTTTGTATTCTAACAACTTTACCAAAATGTTTTTGTCTGCGATATTTTTTAATAAAATTTAGTATATTTTATACCTAAACTCTATAAAATTTAGATTAGTTTAACCAGGATTTCCGCATGCGTGAATTAAATGAATCAATTAAAATATGTGACCATATGAACAGTATTACTAGTATACCACTAAGCTAAATGGAATGTTATGTTGATGGCATTACGCTGTATATGTGGAATCTGTCACCCATTCGTCCCCGCTGGGGTCAAGGGTAAAGGGTGTCAAAAGGTCAAATACACTGTAAATTCATCTACTCTGTAATTTAACTTGGTATAGCCTATATACTCGTCTATGAAAGATTAACAAGATACCGATTTATTTTCAATCTTTGACGTTTGCCCAGGGGTTGGCTGTATGTGTGTATGTGTGAAGGAGTGGGGGGGGGTGGGGGAGGGTGTATGTGTGTATGTGTGAAGGGGGGAGGGGTTGGGTGTATGTGTGAAGTGTGGGGGGGGGGGGGGGGGTGAGGGGGGGGGCGGAGTTGTAGGGAGAGGGAGGGGAGGGGTTAATATGGGGGTGTCATTTGATTTTTAGCTCACCTGAACCGAAGGCTCAAAGTGAGCTATTGTGACCTCTTTTTGTCCATTCGTCGTCGTCCGTCCGTCCGTTAGCTCATGCTTAAACAACTTCTCCTTGGACAATTTCAACCAAATTTCAAATTGATGATACTGAGGTCAAATTATTCCAAAATTATACAAATTAGATCAATGCGACATCCAAGATGGCCGCGATTACCATATATGGTCAAAACCTTAAAAAATCTTCTTCTCAAGAACCGCTGAACAGACTTTAAAATTTCTTTTATTTATAAATGATCGCCAACTCCTAGACTACAAAACTTGTACAAACGAAGTTCCTAGGGTCAAAAGTGGCTGTGTCCCGGGGTTCCAAAGTTTGTTACTATGGAGATTTTACATGCTTTACATATACTTATATAGGGCATTTATAAACGACATCTCCTCAGAAACCGCTAGACCAATGTTGACCAAATTTACGACGTTTGAATGCACTGGCGTGTACACATTTGGTCAATGCAACATCCAAGATGGCAGCCATTACCATATATGGTCAAATGTTCAAATGGTGAATCTGGGGTCAAATCTTGCCCCGCCCGGGGGGTCACAATTTTACATAGAATAGTATAGGAAAATCTTTTAAAACATTTTATTCTCCAAAACTGCTTGGTGAATTGCTTGATAGGTCAATGATTTTCAAATTTGTTAAAATATGTCTAGAAACGTCATTAATTTTCTTTTTCTTATAAGAAACCTTGGTTCATTTTTCTTTAATTGGGCCCTGTTGAATCAGTTTTACGTAGAGATATTATTAAAGGGAAGAACTTCAAAAATCTTCTTCTCTGAAACTGCAAGAGATAAAGGTTTATTTTTTTTATTTATTATCAGCTTATAGATCCTCTACCAAGTTTGTTCAAACTGTGACCATGGGGTCAAATTTGGCCCCGCCCCAGAGGTCACAGTTTTACATAGACTGATATAGGGTAATACTTAAAAAAAATCTTCTTCTCTGAAACTGCAAGAGTTAAAGGTTTACTATTTTGAATTTATTATCAGCTTATGTTCCTCTTCAAAGTTTGTTCAAATCGTGACCCTGGGGTTTTATTTGGCGCCGCCCCAGGGTCACAGTTTTACATAGACTTCTATACAGGGAACAATTTAAAAAAAATCTTCTTCTCTGAAACTACTAGAGTCAAAGGTTTAAAATTTTGTATTTACACTTAGCTTATAGTTCTCTACCAAGTTTGTTTGAATGGTGACCATGGGGTCAAATTTGGCCCCACCCCAAGGGTCACATGTTTTACATGGAGTTACATAGCTTATGGTCCTCTACCATGTTTGTTCAAATGGTGACCCTGAAGTCAACGTTGACCCTGTCCCGGGTCACACGTTTTACATAGAATTATATAGGGACTCATTTAAAAACTCTTCTTCTCCGACATTACAAGAGCCAACGGTTTGATATTTTGTATTTTTATTTCAAGAGGGTTACATATTTGACTAGTAGCCAGTCTAACATATAGTCCTCAAACAAAACAGAATATATGTACAGTTTATACAAATTGATTAAAACAATGGTACCAAAAAAATACTAAAATATGTCTAGAAGCGTCATGATATTTCTAAAAATTTAGTATTTGAGATAAATTGATTAAAGTTTATTTAACCAATTAGTATGCTTATATGATTAATACCAGTTTGATAAAAGCATTAAAACAAACAAATGTTTTAAAATGATGATACATATTAAAATAATCAGTATACTGAGTTTAAGAATATACACTATTAAAACTACTATTAATGACTTTAAGATAATGATGTCATAAGATACACATTTATAATAGGAATATAGGTGCATGCGTGAAATTATTGCACATAATTATATACTGCAACTATTGCACTGTACATGATACTTGTCGACACAAAAACCTCATCAAAACCTGATCGTGTTGGAAGTGTATTCAGTTTAATTGGCCCAGTTTATAACTCTCAAGATGTTAACGAAAGATTGATTTGTTTTAAAGCTAGCCAAACTTGAGCCAAACACATCCCCCACCCTATATCTTGTTAATTGAAGACACTTTATAAAACAACTAGTGATACTGCCATATCTGACACACAATCCTTCTATCCCCCCACACCTCACCACACCCCAACACACAATGGACACCATATAGCAAGTAGAGCGATACAGACCCTCTTGGGACTCTTCTTGTTTATATATGATCGCCAACTCTTATACTATAAAAGTTGTACAAATGAAGTTCCTAGGGTAAAAATTGGCTGCGCCGCGGGGTTTCCTATCCGTCCATTTCCATACAAACATTCTCTGTATATACAAAGAACCAAGTTTTGCAACTTTACCTTATGTCGTACAAAGTTTTCAATCTAATAATCAATTGCACTTGTTAACTACTTTTTACTCTTTACAAAAATCCTCAGGTGAGCAACTCATGGTCATTTGGACCTCTTGTTTTAATTATTTCTCAAATGAAGCATTATGATGATGGGATTACACTGATTGTATACATTTATTTCCTTCTACGTCATCGGTGGGGCCAGGGGGAAGGGGCATCAAATACACTAATAATTCAATTACAGTGTCGTTTTCTCATACTTTTGCACATTAATTGGTATAAATAGTGTCTATGACAGAGACGCACAGCATGTCAAATGATTTATAGGAGTTAGGGGTTGAGGGGTGGGTGGTACACAAGTATACTTCTCTGAAAATACAAAGCATATCAAACAATTTCAGTGTTTTCACCTGTGAGGTGTACCCAGGTGGGGGAGTGGGAGGTAAATTGGGTCAAATATTTATTTTCTTTCTCAATAAAATGTAATGGTTTGGGAATATCAGTATACTTTGCTCCAGGGTCATCATGGGACTCTTGGATAAAAAAAGATAATATACACAAATCCCCTAACTATTTATTATTCATTTGCAGTGACTTACAAGTAAAAAGAAAAGCATACGATCTGTGAATAAAATAACAAACAAAAATATTATATATACAATGGAAACAGGGTTAAAGGGAATTGATCTGTCTGAAGAAAACGTGGGTATTGGCGATGGCGCGCCTTCGAATTCCTTTTAGTTTTTGTTATAAGCATGGCATTTTGGCATCACAACAAACAAACATTTACAATAGTTATACGGCTGTTTAGTAAATGAAATAAGTCGAGTGTTAGCGCGTTTGGCGTGCGTGGTCCGGTGGTAGAGTATCGGACTACAGGTCGAGAGGAGAGGTCGTCGGTTCGATCCTCATCCTGGCCATCTTATTTATCCTTGAGCAAGATATTCATCATTTATTAATTCTAATTCTACACAGGAAGTCATGGCTATCATGGTCAAGTATGAACGTATGCCATTATAATAAAAGAACAATTATGGAAACAGTCAAGTGTACATACAAGTATGGAAACAGTCAGGTGTACATACAAATATCGAAACAGTCAAGTGTACATACAAGTATGGAAACAGTCAAGTGTACATACATGTATGGAAGCAGTCAAGTGTACAAACAAGTATGAAAACAGTCAAGTGTACATACAAGAATGGAAACAGTCAAGTGTACATACAAGTATTGAAACAGTCAAGTGTACATACAAGTATGAAAACAGTCAAGTGTACATACACGTATGGAAACAGTCAAGCGTACATACGAGTATGGAAACAGTCAAGTGTACATACAAGTATTGAAACAGTCAAGTGTACATACAAGTATGGAAACAGTCAAGTGTACATACAAGTATGAAAACAGTCAAGTGTACATACAGGTATGGAAACAGTCAAGTGTACATACGAGTATGGAAACAGTCAAGTGTACATACGAGTATTGAAACAGTCAAGTGTACATACGAGTATTGAAACAGTCAATTGTACATACGAGTATTGAAACAGTCAAGTGTACATACGAGTATGGAAACAGTCAAGTGTACATACGAGTATGGAAACAGTCAATTGTACATACGAGTATTGAAACAGTCAAGTGTACATACGAGTATTGAAACAGTCAAGTGTACATACGAGTATGGAAACAGTCAATTGTACATACGAGTATTGAAACAGTCAAGTGTACATACGAGTATGGAAACAGTCAAGTGTACATACGAGTATGGAAACAGTCAAGTGTACATACGAGTATTGAAACAGTCAAGTGTACATACGAGTATGGAAACAGTCAAGTGTACATACAAGTATGGAAACAGTCAATTGTACATACGAGTATTGAAACAGTCAAGTATACATACAAGTATGGAAACTGTCAAGTGTACATGCTTTACTGCAAATATATATCGATAACAAACTGTATCTGGCAATACTGTAATTAGTTTATATTTGTAACGGATCGCTATCGCAATACAGACATGCCATAATACCATCTAATTATACAGATAATTACCATCAAATAAACGTTTACCCCTTGGCACTTTCTGATTTTTCTCAACAAGTTCTCAGCATATTTTACGAATGCGAAGCATGAGCGATACTACTGAAGTTCGATCACTTTGAGGAAACACAATCTGGTTTTCAATCCAAAACAACAAATATTCTCTCTTTATAGTGATTATAAATTACTTCCATTAAGAAAGAGTTCTAAAGGGTCAATTCATATATATGGCGGGAGGTATACAGTACTTGTTCTATTCAGGAAAACAGTGGGTAGTCTGCCTCCACTACTTAAAAGTACCGTCACATAATTATAGCCGGGCTGAAAATCACGTTAAACACCATACAACGAAACAACCTTGATGGTCTGACCTTCGAATTTATTTACTATTCAGACAACTAAGAAAAACATGTAAACCGTCTTCTTCCAGTACAGATCGCAGATGTATCTGAGTATAGCAATTTTAATTGAACTGTCTTGTTTAAATGTTTTCAATATTCATGTATTTAAATTAACCTTGTATGTTTCAGTATTTGCATGGATAAACGACAGTCAGTCTTTATTTAGTTTTGGGGTAAGATTTTTTTTATCACGTTTTTTTTTTGTATTAAGTAGCTAGCGTATACCTCATGGCGGCCGCTGAACGTCAGCTGGAACTTTAGGTTGCAGTCCACTTATTGCTTTCCCACAATGCAAGCTTTTCCGAAGATAAAACAATAAAACAGAACATACAAATTCATAAAGTTTTTCCCCTGCAGAACTTTCATTGGAGGCCTCCATATTTGTTTACATGCATAACCGCGGTAAAGATTTACCTGTTTCTGAGTGGGGTTAACCTCACAATTTCATGTTCAAAATGGTTTGAAAAATGCATTTGATAACAATAAATGCTCTCATTTTAATAAATGTTATTTCTAAATTTATTAACAATTCTGAAAATGTATTTTGAAACATTTATCTGGCATGTTTTTTTGTGTGTGACCTTTCGCTTCTGACTCGGGTCACTCCCGGAAAGGGGCGCTGCCAAACCCATGCTAGATTTAGAATACCGCAACCTTAACTTTCATGCACATTATGACGGCTGCTGGACATCTGGACTTACACCGGGCGGTCTCGTGTATCGGGTCTACCGGGCTCAATCGACCGAGCACGTCAAAGTACCATACGAACCTATTCGATAGTAAGAGTAGGGATGGGCACTCGGATACCTCCGTATTCGCCCACCCCAACCCTCTCCCTCTCTCACTGGGACGGTTCAGAATAACCTAAAAATATGTTGATGAGCCGTTAAACAACAATTCAATTCAAGTATTTGTTGCTGCGTGGTAGCAACCTGTTTTAAAAACAAACAAAAAACACACACACACGCGTAATATATACGCGTGCCATACAACGTTTTCAGTCTGTTGGTCTGTTGCAAACAGTTATTGTTTTGTACGAATGCCGGATGGGAGCAGAATCGAAGTGAAGAAAAAATATATACTCAGCAAAAATAGAAACGTCCCTCTTTTAAGCTGTGATTTGCATAAGGTTGACTTTGTTACACTGTGTACACCAATCTAGATACAACTTCATCATTTTATACTTATCACTCAATCATTCTGATCAATATTAATAATCATCAAAAACCAAAGTTTGTCTGTAACAGTTGCTGCTAAAACATGTTTTATTCAAATTGCGAAATCACTATATCTTTATTATAAAAGGAGGTAACCTGAAAATATTCGTTCTTGAAAGCTGTACGGCGCAAAAATGAGTGAAAAGATCAGCGGCTTTTCTCTGTTTTTGCGGTGATGAGGTCATTCTCTGTTTATTTCAATATAACAAAACTGTGTTAATTCAAAGTTTAACCACAAGACCCGGAAATGCTGTTTAAACCTAATCAAGGGGAATAAGTTTGCCCACAAGTTTGATTAAAAAAAAATTGTTTTCATGACAGTGCTGGCCTTTAACAAAGGTATTGGCATATAAGATTAAATAAAATATAATTTCATTGTGTCTAAATCTATGGGTAAAATTGGGGACGTTTCTATTTTTGCTCAGTATATATTCTCGTTATAACGAGAAAAAGTCTCACAATAACGAAAATATGCCCCGCATACGATTTTTGTTTCGTTATAACGAGTTTTTTAAGAAATTTAAGACCGCTTTCTAAATGAAATGGATGATATGATAACCATGGAAATACGTAAATGACCTTGACTTATTTACTTAGTTATACCCTCTCTCCCTCCCTCTCTAGGAATAACTAATAAATAAGTCAAATAGGTAGGTAGGTCGGTAGGCCGGTCGGTCGGTAGGTAGGTAGGTAGGTAGGTAGGTAGGCCGGTCGGTAGGTAGGTAGGTAGGTAGGTAAAGAATAAATAAATAAAAGATCAAGGTCATTTACGTATTTCCAAAGTTATATCATCCATTTCACTTAGGAAGCTTTCTTAAATATTTTGTAATTACGAGAAAAAACTTGTTATTACGAGAACATTTCTCGTTATAACGAGGATTTTTCTGTTATTACGAGGATTTGTCTCGTTATTACGATACATATTCTCGTTATTACGTGGATTTTTCTCGTTATTGCGTGAACATTTATAACGAAAATATATTTTTTTATTCACTTCGATTCCGGTCCCATCCGGCTTTCGTATTTTGTAATAAGAATTGGTTTGTAGTTCATAAATGTTAACGTGGTTAGTTTAGTTTAAACATTTATTTTACAACAATTGCGAAACAAGTTCTTGCAACTTAGATTAATCACTCTCAATGGCTTCCTGGGTAGAACCAGTACTACGTATTTTAATATGATTGATATTGTCAGTTGTATATTTCCTCAAGCAGACACATGTCATTATTATTCAATTTGTAACAGCTGTAAAGATAATATTTATACGACCTTTTATCGACCTTTTATCGACGTTTCATAAAAAGGTGCAATGAATAGACCTTACTGCTTCAGTTTTATTATCAAAAAGAATAGAACATTCCTCAAAGGATCTAACCCGCCAAATAACGGCAAAATTATACTAGAAAAATGTGTATCAAAGCTCTATCCAGGTGTTGATGTCATACAATAATGTATATGTGCCGATTACAAGTATAGTTTTTTCACGGGTTCTTTAAATACCCGTGACTGAATAAAATGAATCATGAGTTGGTAACTCTTAATTCGACGTTCCAGTTTTGGGGTCTGACCTGGCTGGCTAAAGCCGTTTATATTGACTATATAGATTGGATTCTCTAAATGTGTAAGTTATATATAGAACTCGTTGTCAGTATGTTTAGAAACAGTGTACATCTGTTGTAAATATTGCCTGCTGATGTCAGGATAGTGACCAGCAGAAATCATGTACATACTATTTCCAGCACAAAACAAACTCAAACCATAAATGAGGGTGACAAGGGGTCTGGTTTACCCCGGCACTCATTAGACCGACCCATTTTCCCGAACTTCTGTACAATTTACGCACGGAATATTTAAAAGGTGTAACACAGTCCGGATACACGAGTGCGTACTGTGATTCTGGCTTTCCTTTACGATAAACTATAACACCATCTCTTCTCTCTCTGTCTTTTGCTCTATCTTTTGCTCTATCTTTTGCTCTATCTTTCGCTATGCTATTGTAATGCAAGCCGTTGAGCCCACCAGAGCTATTGTGACCGCCCACTGTCATGCGTATACATTTTGATGAAAGATTGCTTCTCAAAAATGTTACTCTATTTCTTATGCGGTGTCATTTGGTGCAATATAGGTCTATTGTTAAAATACACCTATATTGCATATGCGTATTATAATCTTGACATGTCTCTTTATACAGGTTTTATTAAGTCAACCGTCTTAACTTATCTTTCAGCTGGACGCCCTGCTGGACTGCTTTTCTTCTGTAATAATACTCTGGCGTTTCCATGGCGGCGATACGTTATATTCGGAGGACAGAGAAAGAAGGTATGCCCCCACGTTACTGGCTTTGTAATATGTATGGTTACCCTAGCTGTCAGAATCAAAACCTCCATGTATAAAATAATTTTCTAACTACTGAACGAGATTCCAGACGACGAGAACGAAATGTATCGAAATGTAAACAAAAACAAGTCTGAAAATGTACAGTCGTTACAAAAATGACTAGATTGCGTACTATCCTTCTCTCTGGTGGCTTATTCACATAAGCGTGTGGTATTTACGGTTTAGCCAGTTGAAATACGGTGGTTGATTATGTAGGCATTGCGTGATGTCTTCGGAAACCACCGGAAAGTGGGAAGGAAGTCATGTCGCACACATACCTATTGCTTGGGGCGCTTGTTTCAGCCAAAGGTGTTTTGGACTTTTAAGACAAAATTAAAAAAAGATGTCAATTAGATCATTAAGACAGACATTTTCAGTGGTAAATAAAAACACCTTACTTTTCAAAATCGTTTGAGAAATAAAAATTTCACGTGCAAAAATAGTTTTTGATAAGTTTGATAAGGCATTGCAAAATTCTGCTGCATCGAAATTTGAAAAAATATATTCTTTTTAGATTTTTTTTTATCCAAAAATGGTTTTAGTTTGTTGGATAAATGTAAATTAAGGCACTCTGAAAGTTGTATAGCAAAATATTAGGGCTAACTGAAGTTATTTGATATTTCCTAATCTCCTGCTGCCCCAGCCACAAGGAATTTACATGGAAAAGCCCCACCAAGAAAGCATTTTCGCTGTAAAATATTTATTTCTGAGCCGAATCTGAAAAAGTAAGGTATTGTTATTTACCACTAAAACTTCCAGTTGTAATGATATATAACTTATGTACGTATTGATAACATTGCTCATGTTAATACCGAAAACCCTTTGGCTGAAACAAGCGCCCCGAACAATATATTTTCTCCAGGCCGTGGCATAGATCTATGGTCGGTACCGAATACAAATCCATAAGAGCTATGATTCGCACAGCTAGGACGTTATATGCTACACACACAAAACAAGAGTATTTGCTTCATAGTTCAGGTTTCTCAGGTTGTTGGCGGTGTAATATTTATGGTCACTCAAGAGCAAACAGCCTGTTGCTTATATCTAGTCACCCATCTCGATGAGACCATACTCTATAGACATATTACATACACCCATACTCTATAGACCTATTACATACACCCATACTCTATACACCTATTACATACACCCATACTCTATATACCTATTACATACACCCATACTCTATTGACCTATTACATACACCCATACTCTATACACCTATTACATACACCCATACTCTATACACCTATTACATACACCCATACTCTATATACCTATTACATACACCCATACTCTATAGACCTATTACATACACCCATACTCTATATACCTATTACATACACCCATACTCTATACACCTATTACATACACCCATACTCTATAGACCTATTACATACACCCATACTCTATAGACCTATTACATACACCCATACTCTATACACCTATTACATACACCCATACTCTATACACCTATTACATACACCCATACTCTATATACCTATTACATACACCCATACTCTATATACCTATTACATACACCCATACTCTATAGACCTATTACATACACCCATACTCTATATACCTATTACATACACCCATACTCTATAGACCTATTACATACACCCATACTCTATAGACCTATTACATACACCCATACTCTATACACCTATTACATACACCCATACTCTATACACCTATTACATACACCCATACTCTATAGACCTATTACATACACCCATACTCTATAGACCTATTACATACACCCATACTCTATAGACCTATTACATACACCCATACTCTATACACCTATTACATACACCCATACTCTATAGACCTATTACATACACCCATACTCTATAGACCTATTACATACACCCATACTCTATATACCTATTACATACACCCATACTCTATATACCTATTACATACACCCATACTCTATAGACCTATTACATACACCCATACTCTATAGACCTATTACATACACCCATACTCTATAGACCTATTACATACACCCATACTCTATATACCTATTACATACACCCATACTCTATAGACCTATTACATACACCCATACTCTATAGACCTATTACATACACCCATACTCTATAGACCTATTACATACACCCATACTCTATAGACCTATTACATACACCCATACTCTATAGACCTATTACATACACCCATACTCTATATACCTATTACATACACCCATACTCTATATACCTATTACATACACCCATACTCTATAGACCTATTACATACACCCATACTCTATAGACCTATTACATACACCCATACTCTATATACCTATTACATACACCCATACTCTATATACCTATTACATACACCCATACTCTATAGACCTATTACATACACCCATACTCTATATACCTATTACATACACCCATACTCTATAGACCTATTACATACACCCATACTCTATAGACCTATTACATACACCCATACTCTATAGACCTATTACATACACCCATACTCTATAGACCTATTACATACACCCATACTCTATATACCTATTACATACACCCATACTCTATAGACCTATTACATACACCCATACTCTATAGACCTATTACATACACCCATACTCTATAGACCTATTACATACACCCATACTCTATAGACCTATTACATACACCCATACTCTATAGACCTATTACATACACCCATACTCTATAGACCTATTACATACACCCATACTCTATAGACCTATTACATACACCCATACTCTATAGACCTATTACATACACCCATACTCTATAGACCTATTACATACACCCATACTCTATAGACCTATTACATACACCCATACTCTATAGACCTATTACATACACCCATACTCTATATACCTATTACATACACCCATACTCTATAGACCTATTACATACACCCATACTCTATAGACCTATTACATACACCCATACTCTATAGACCTATTACATACACCCATACTCTATAGACCTATTACATACACCCATACTCTATATACCTATTACATACACCCATACTCTGTATACCTATTACATACACCCATACTCTATAGACCTATTACATACACCCATACTCTATATACCTATTACATACACCCATACTCTATAGACCTATTACATACACCCATACTCTATACACCTATTACATACACCCATACTCTATATACCTATTACATACACCCATACTCTATAGACCTATTACATACACCCATACTCTATAGACCTATTACATACACCCATACTCTATATACCTATTACATACACCCATACTCTATACACCTATTACATACACCCATACTCTATACACCTATTACATACACCCATACTCTATACACCTATTACATACACCCATACTCTATATACCTATTACATACACCCATACTCTATAGACCTATTACATACACCCATACTCTATAGACCTATTACATACACCCATACTCTATACACCTATTACATACACCCATACTCTATAGACCTATTACATACACCCATACTCTATAGACCTATTACATACACCCATACTCTATACACCTATTACATACACCCATACTCTATATACCTATTACATACACCCATACTCTATATACCTATTACATACACAATTTTCGCTCGACTTTTTGAAGACGGCGTTGGTTTTGGCGTTGACGTCATCGTCGACGTCGGGTTGAGGTTTGCTAGATCAACTTTTAAAAATATTCTTTAACCCTTGACCAATACACACAGTTGTATTACTATATAGTTTACAACTTTAGTATACAGATAACTGATTATACAAATATGTTTTAGGATCATTCCTCAAGTACAACGTCAAACAGGAGACTGACTGCTTTACGTTAACGTCACAAACAGGAGACTGACTGCTTTACGTTAACGTCAAACACGAGACTGACTGCTAAATACGTTAACGTCATACAGGAGACTGACTGCTTTACGTTCACACGCAGCGTGGTTAAAGTGATCATGAAACATTTTAACATTGTCTTCTATGGTTTCAAGGCTTACATGTATAAAGGAACTGTATCAGATTGCTTTTTGTTTGTTAAGGGCTTGCATATATAGGGACTGTATTTATCGTATCCTTTTATTTAACAGGGCCTATATATTTAAACGAACATATATAAAACAAATTTCAGAGCGTGTTGTTTGATTGGATGTTTATTTGTCGTCAGTGCCGGTTTACTACTTACTAAGTCTCTATTTGCCTTGGTTAGAACAGAACGAACTGAAGAGGTAAGTACGACAGTATTTGGGGTTTCATGTGTGTGTGTGGGGGTGGGGGGTGGGGGGGGGGGGGGCTGGAAATCGGGCCGGTGGGAGTTGCGGGGCGGGGGCTGGCGCTCAGCATCAATATATTACTCCCATTTAGTCTTCAGACTAAATATAGAAAACTAATCTTATACTGCCATTTCCACCTTTAGACTAAATTAAGATTCATTCGCTTTAAAGTCTTCAGACATACCGTTAGTTGGTTGGCTGTTGTTTTACGTCATGTTCAGCACATTGTCGGTCGATTACTTTTTTGTGTGGTGCCACACCACCCAATGTTCCGTGGGAAGAACCAGTACTGTATATGTTCCTTCATCCGTAAGAATCGACGCAGTCTCACAAGTCGAGCTGCTAACTTGGGATTCGAACCCGCAGCAGTGAAAGGCGAGGCGAGCAGGTTTCAAACGAAGCGTCTTTACCACCCCGGCTACGAAAGCAACTAAAGATAAAAACTACTCTTCTACTTTCATTTTGCCTTCAGACCATTCCGCCTTCAGACTTAATTATTTGTATTCACCTCCAAACAAATGTAAACACTGTGTACAAAAACTGTAATAATTCATTTTCAGTTTTCAGAATCCATTAACCTTACTATACAAATTTCTTTTCAGCCATATTTTACCTTAGTCATCGCAGGAGTAAATGTAGGAGTTTCTTTTATATTGGGTACAAGTAAAATATACATTGGACGAGAGCTTGAGAGCAGGGCCTTGGTCACTGACAGTAAGTATTATATGCGAATCGGTTGCTGACATTAAAGTGGGTATATCAGGTTTTGCATGGGGGTCTAGGTGTCCAATTTGAAATGTAATTGAATGTTGTTTAACGGCTCATCAACACAGTATAGGTTATTTAGAGCCGCCCCAGAGAGAGGGGAAGGATACATAGGAATCCGGGAACCTGTCCTACTCTTATTATCTAATAGATTCCTATGGTCTTTAACGTGTTCGAAGGATAGACCGATACACGGGACCGCCCGGTTTACGTCCCTATCTGACGGAAGAGGCTAAGGGAAAGCGTCTTTCCCAAGAACACACCGACGAAACTCAGTGGCACCACGGAGAATTGAACCCGGAACCTCCGGTTACAAATCCACCGCGCTACCGACTGCGCCACGCCAGCTAATGATATTTTCTATCCTAAAAGGTCTCAGCCTAATGAAGGAGCCTAAGCAACACTCCTCATTTACATGGAAATTCATTCTGCCCAGTAATGTGTGCTATCCTAGATTATGCACCAGGGTTAATTCAAGCATGTTGTGCATGATTTCATTGAAAATCGATGGTGAATTCAAATTTTAGAACATTTTGAAATGTTTTCATAATTTTAGTTTTTGCTAGAAAAAACCCTGATGTACCCCCTTTAATAATTTCATCACCTGATAAATCAGGACGTTATGATTAGATAACTTTGTGAGTAGTACGTGATAGTGGCTGTCGCAGTGGGCAGTATTGCAACGTTGACGCCAAATACCCAAGTCAAGTTGTAAATACACTCGACTGTAGTTAATTAACTAACGAGCGTATATCAGTTTGTTTAGTTTTTGTATCGCCAAGCATGAATCATACTTGGGGATCTTGACCGTCGTCTGGCGTCTTGCGTCATCTGTCCGTCGCCAAACCGGTCAAATTCTCGCTTTAAAGATATTTTTGGTCATGAAAACAACTTTTTCATTTCTTCATACTTTCGATATTTACACTGCAAATCCGTTTATCAACTCTCTATCCAGGTGTTCAGGTCATATAATACTGTATATGTCTATTCACATGTACTTAAACTACCCGTGATTGAATATGTGTAAAACGAATTATGAGTTGATAATTCATAATTCATAATTCGACGTTCCAGTTTTGGGGTTTAGCCTGACTGGTTAAAGCCGTTTAATTATGTGTCTATAGAGTTTGGATTCTGCTTTCCCAAAATATATAAGTTATATATGTACGTCGTCGTCGATAGGTTTAGAAACGGTGTTCATATATTGTAAAATTTAGCTGTTGTTAGCTACTTTATATTTTCTGCAGGTGTGACCACATTATCTGGCTGTGTCATTGCCATATTCACGTTAACATTTTCATCAGTGTATAGTAACAACAAGCGGCTCTGGTACCTGGACGATGTATTTGGAATTCTATGCAGTGTATTCCTGGCGGGATATGGAATCAGGTACGTTAGGTTGGACGTAAGGGACACATGGCACTTGATTTTTTAAAAACGCGCGTCGTCTATTTAGTTTTTCTTCATCACGTGCAATCATTAATTATAAGAATAGTATAAGCGAATTGTTTTGATATATTACTAACTGCTGCTTATATTGCGACAGTAATATATTTAAACCTGTAGAAGAATAAGAAGATGAAACCTCAAAATTTTATAAATATATGCAAGCGGGTTTAAAGGGATACCCGGTAATCTCATTAATAGTACTTATAGGAAACGTATAAAGCCAATTATTTTTGAACATTACTAACTGTTGATTGTATTGCACCAATGATATACTTAAACATATGGCAGAATAAGAATAGAACATGAAATCCCGAAATTTTATTTAATTATATGCAAGCAGGATTGTCAAAATGACACTTAATTAATAAATCAAGACGCTTATTTTAATACTTGATAAAAACTTAACTGTCATGTTTCCCTTTAAAATCATTTGTGTTTTTTTTGCAGGGTGATGTATGTGTCCATCTTAGAAGGACGGAAATCGGACGATGGCGAGGAACATTGAGCTGTACCAGATATATTAATTCGGGCTCTAGAGCAATCGCCTGTCTTTAGATTATTTATTTTTAACTTCCGTGTGATCGGTAGATCAAAGGCAAATCCGGTAGTCTACCCGAGAATGCGTACCCCAATTTTTGAATTGAAGAATCTTGCGGTTTCCATTCAATGACTAACATTTATAATCCAATATTGATGAAACTTTAGAATAATGTTTATGGACATAGTATCTAGGCTACGTTCGATAATAAGCCAGATCGCCCTTATCATGCTGGAGTTATGGCCCTTGGATTTTTGAAAATTGAAGATTTTTCCGCTCTATAACTTACATTTATAGTCCAATCTTGATGAAACTTAGGAAAATTGTGACCATAGTATTCACGCTGCTAAAATAAAAAGATGATGAATACAAACACAAATGACTACGAATAAACAAAATAAATACCATATACAGACTGTAAACCGATTATTCTTGTGGGTGGTACATACGCAATGTTGCCATATTTAATAAACATATGATTGCATTCTCATATGGGACGAATCTCATGTGGTTATATAAAAGGATTACCACATAAAACCTTTCTATGATAGTGTTATAATAGGAGATTCATACAATTTTCATATGAGAATAAATTCTTAAAAGTTTCGAAATAAACTTGAACACACACAGTTTCATTTAATTTTCATAAACAAAATTTTTTCAGCTTTTATATGATTCTCATAATGATACGTATATGCGAAACGTTTTATATAAGAATACGTATCATATAATGGGTATCACATGAGAATCATGTAATAATCATACTTATGTGTGGCAAAATAGGTGGTGAAGGTTGTCGTATTTTCAAGCAGAAATGAAACAAGTTAAAGTAATTATAGGTGTCATTCATTTAGTGACAAAACTAATGACACCTTTGGATTAACTCAGCATTACAATGATTAATATTTTTTTTAAGTCTGAGACGTCATGCATCTCTTCCAATTAAGAACATATTAAACAATCATTTAACTTTTAATTGGTGTTGTAGAATAGCATGCAATTTGCTAATTGACATTTTTCCTTAAACATGTATGTTTAGCTTAAAAATTAGAAATACGAGTGTACACACAGAGTTATTAATTTTTATTTTTTAAGGAAAATAAACACTGTATATAGTTTACCATTTATCTGGATTTAACATTCATCGGGTTTGCCATTTATCGATATTACCATATTTATCGGTATGACCAATTCCCGGGTTTACCATTTATCGGGCTTACCAATTATCGGTATTACCATATTTATCGGTATGACCAATTCCCGGGTTTACCATTTATCGGGCTTACCAATTATCGGTATTACCATATTTATCGGTATGACCAATTCCCGGGTTTATACAAAACCAACATGAAAGGATGACCAATGTAATTTTAGTTCAACATCTGAAGGTTCTTGTTTGTCCTTTAAATATATTAGTGCATTTATATCTGTTATAGGATATAGTATGCAGGTGCACTATTTTAGGTGAAATATAAGATATTTTGTGTAACACCGCCGTACCCCTTTTGTCAACCATTTTGTATGTATTGTGTCATTGTGTGTATGGTGTCATTGTGTGTATGGTGTCATTATGTGTATGGTGTCATTGTGTGTATGGTGTCATTGTGTGTATGTGTCATTGTGTGTATGTGTCATTGTGTGTATGGTGGCATTGTGTGTATGGTGGCATTGTGTGTATGTGTCATTGTGTGTATGGTGTCATTGTGTGTATGGTGTCATTATGTGTATGGTGTCATACACTTTACTTCCATATTTATTATTGTACTTGTTGTGTGTTTTGGTTGACTGTTCTGTGAATACTGTGTTCTGTGAATACTGTGTTCTGTGAATACTGTATTTCCTGTTTGACTTGCATACGTGCTGGTATTGCTGTTAAGATAAGATAAGATAAGATAAGATAAACTTTATTTTGAGTCGGCAAGACATACAAACAATTCAACATAAGCTCTTGACGAGCTCTTTAACTGACTATAAATAACATGTAATATATTTAGAACAACCAGGTTGTTGTGTAACACTTAATTTATACAAAGAAGCAGCACGTATTTAATTACAGGTTACTGCTGTTTTATAATTCTGTAATATATCTATCTTGTTATGACTTTCTGTTTTAAATAAACTTATTCGACTAATTCGTCCTCGTCTGTTCGTTACATCCAGTTTGGTTACATCCAGTTTGGTTACATCCAGTTTATGTATAGTTTGTGGTACAGGGTAGACCTAAGGTGCCATTGTCTAGGTGCTGTGGTTTATATAGGACAACATTCCTGATATTTACCTACATCCTACATTTGCGGTCAATCCGAATGTTGCTTACATCCGTTATCTTTGACCAGCACAGTTTTAAATACCTGTAACACCGTTAAAACCTGTGGGTTCTACAGGGCGTGTCACACCAGACAATCATTCGCTTGTTATGTAATTGTCAACCAACCACATGTGAGTATTGGAACATTTTCATTGAGATCTCACTTTCTAGGACACATTTTGGCCCAATATGCATTGTATTGCCGTAAACGTCAGATTATTTTTTTCTGTATTTTCTTGTTGAAGTATTGAGTTTGTTTGTATGGTGTTTTACGTCATTTTTAACACATGTAAGGTTATATATGACGGGCGATTTTTTTTTAGGTGAAGGCAGACCACCCATTATTTCTGGGTAGAACCAGTACTGTACACCTCCCGCCATCCGTAAGTCACAAGTCGAGCTCCCAGTGAGATTGGAACCCGCAGCGGTGAGAGGCGAAGGTTTACAACGCAACGTCGTTAACCATTCGGCCACGGAGACGCTATGTGTTAAGACAAGTCACGAGGTTAAATATTAAGAGCCCACAATTTCATTTAATTTGCCATACTATAAACTCAGAGATTCATATTGGCTGCTATCTTTCTAGTTTGTCACAAAATGCAGTACGTCACATTCATAGTTGAAAAGAAAAGAGAAGGTTACATGTATAGGAATCCAGGAACCCTACTCTTACTTTAGAATACATAACGATGATTATTTAATGTGCTAGGATGATAGACACCAACACAATGAAAAACACTGTTTTCGTTCCCATCCGACGAAAAAGGCTAGGGGAAGCGTTCTGCCTAAGGAATCAACGACGCAACCCAGAGGCGGCAGTGAGGCTCGAACACGTGATCTTCTGATTCAAGTCGAACATGATATCTACAAGACCATCGCGGTCCCTCATGCTTGATACTTAAAGTTGATGCAAGTCAAACGGGAGGCATAGCATCCACAAGACGCAGCCAGCCTAAACTGGGCCGCTGGATGTATACACTGGTTATAGGATGCACCAAAGATCAATTTCACCATATGCCATAATCATCCCAATAGAAAGGGACAGTGATTTACTTAATTTACAGGAGAAATGAATAACCGCCATAATACTAACAAATATCATTAATGGACACAACGCTGAGAAGATCATGCACATTTTAATACAACAAATAAAGGCATCGGATGCCACCAACAACTTGCATAATGACATGTCAAAGTCAGGACCACAGTTTAATGAACTATTAACTGTATGAACCGGGTTCTAAATCCGACAGACAGGGACACAACACATTTGGTCACGGCAATGATAGAACCCACGACCTTTCGATCAGGGGTCATCGCCCTACCACTAGATCACAGCGCTCCACTTATACTTTGTTAAATTGAATCTTTTGTTAAAAAAAATTAATACAAGCTTACTGGGTACGGCTTTTACCGATTATACTCGACGGGGGAATACCAACAACAGCATCTCCAAACGAACACAAAGAAATTATGAATTATTAATAAATGATAAGAATAATTATAATTCCAGAGCAGTTTTTTTAGTTTTTTTTTTAAAATAATCAACTATAAATGTTTCAGGAACATAATGAATTTGGCAAAGATTCAAACAATTACAACTACTTGACCGTCTTGCTATGTACAGTCCACCATGTACACAGGTACATACACCATGTATACAGTTACAAACACCATGTACACAGGTACATATACAATGTACACAGGTACATACACCATGTACACAGGTACATACACCATGTACACAAGTACATACACCATGAACACATGTACATACGCCATGTACACAGGTACATACACCATGTACAAAGGTACATACACCATGTACAAAGGTACATACGGCTAACATTTGACTACTATATAATTTGGACAATTGGTTTCCGCAGTGGTGGTGTAACGTCAGACCATCCGGCAACGGCTTATATAATATTTTTTAATGGCCAGATTGTGGACACTATGCTGATGCTCTGGCTTCTGCCAAGTCACTGAGTACATTATTTGTGGATTGCTAAGCTTTTGTTTTTATATTCATATGCACATGCTCATTTATGTGTTAAACTTATATTGCCTACTAAATGCTGCATTGTTTATTTGAGAATATAAAATGGCGGGAATATCTTTATCTACACTGTCACGTTTTATTGTGAGAACTATAGGTTAATGTTTATGGAGTGAGGTTTGGTGCTCTCTAGATTCTGGTTTAAACCACCAGCGGCATTTTTTGCAATTGACCGTTCCAAGGTGGTAGGCTTATTGTCAGCCATTTTGTGTTCGTTATTCAGCTTTATAATTGTTGTTGTTTATATGAATATTTTGGTTGACTGTGGCCCTTGAATGCTGCATTTCCTGTTCAACTTCAATATCTACTTTTAATAGATCCATTACAATCAGCATACACAGCGAAGAACTATGCCTGGTCTGCCCGGTGTCTACGACGTGGTATGCCAGTGTGGCAGCATACACAGAGAAGAACTATGTCTGGTCAGCCCGGTGTCTACGACGTCGTATGCCAGTGTGGCAGCATACACAGAGAAGAACTATGCCTGGTCGGCCCGGTGTCTACGACGTGGTATGCTAGTGTGGCAGCATACACAGAGAAGAACTTTGCCTGGTCGGCCCGGTGTCTACGACGTGGTATGCCAGTGTGGCAGCATACACAGAGAAGAACTATGTCTGGTCAGCCCGGTGTCTACGACGTCGTATGCCAGTGTGGCAGCATACACAGAGAAGAACTATGCCTGGTCGGCCCGGTGTCTACGACGTGGTATGCTAGTGTGGCAGCATACACAGAGAAGAACTATGCCTGGTCGGCCCGGTGTCTACGACGTGGTATGCTAGTGTGGCAGCATACACAGAGAAGAACTATGCCTGGTCGGCCCGGTGTCTACGACGTGGTATACCAGTGTGGCAGCATACACAGATAAGAACTATGCCTGGTCGGCCCGGTGTCTACGGCATGGTATGCCAGTGTGGCAGCATACACCGAGAAGGACTATGCCTGGTCGGCCCGGTGTCTACGGTGTGGTATGCCAGTGTGGCAGCATACACAGAGAAGAACTATGTCTGGTGGGACCGGTGTCTACGACGTCGTGTGCCAGTGTTGCAGCATACACAGAGAAGAACTATGTCTGGTCGGCCCGGTGTCTACGGCGTGGTGTGCCAGTGTGGCAGCATACACAGAGAAGAACTATGTCTGGTCGGCCCGGTGTCAAAGGCGTGGTGTGCCAGTGCGGCAGCATACACAGAGAAGAACTACAACTGGTCGGTCCGGTGTCTATGGTGTCCAATGCCAGTGTGGCAGCATACACAAAGAAGAACTATGTCTGGTCGGCCCGGTGTCTACGGCGTGGTGTGCCAGTGTGGCAGCATACACAGAGAAGAACTATGTCTGGTCGGCCCGGTGTCTAAGGGGTGGTGTGCCAGTGCGGCAGCATACACAGAGAAGAACTATGTCTGGTCAGCCCGGTGTCTACGGTGTGGTATGCCAGTGTGGCAGCATACACAGAGAAAAACTATGCCTGGTCGGCCCGGTGTCTACGGCGTGGTATGGCAGTGTGACAGCATACACAGAGAAGAACTATGCCTGGTCGGCCCGGTGTCTACGGCGTGGTATGCCAGTGTGGCAGCATACACAGCGAAGAACTATACCTGGTCGGCCCGGTGTGTGGTATGCCAGTGTGGCAGCAAACACAGAGAAGAACTATGCCAGGTCAGCACGGTGTCTACGGTGTGGTATGCCAGTGTGGCAAAATACACAGAGAATAACTATGCCTGGTCGGCCCGGTGTCTACGGCGTGGTATGGCAGTGTGACAGCATACACAGAGAAGAACTATGTCTGGTCGGCCCGGTGTCTAATGTGTGGTATGCTAGTGTGGCAGCATACACAGAGAATAACTATACCTGGTTGGTCCGGTGCCTATGACGTGGTATGCCAGTGTGGCAGCATACACAGAGAAGAAATATGTTTGGTCGGCCAGGTGTCTACGGTGTGGTATGCCAGTGTTGCAGCATACACATAGAAGAACTATGTCTGCTCGGCCCGGTGTCTACGGCGTGGTGTGCCAATGTGGCAGCATACACAGAGAAGAACTATGCCTGGTGGGTCCGGTGTCTACGACGTGGTATGCCAGTGTGGCAGCATACACAGTGAAGAACTATGCCTGGTCAGCCCGGTGTCTACGGTGTGGTATGCCAGTGTGGCAGCATACACAGAGAAGAACTATGCCTGGTCGCCCCGGTGTCTACGGCGTGTTATGCAAGTGTAACAGCATAAACAGAGAAGAACTATGTCTGGTCGGCCCGGTGTCTACGGTGTGGTATGCCAGTGTTGCAGCATACACATAGAAGAACTATGTCTGCTCGGCCTTGTGTCTACGGCGTGGTGTACCAATGTGGCAGCATACACAGAGAATAACTATGCCTGGTGGGCCCGGTGTCTACGACGTGGTATGCCAGTGTGGCAGCATATACAGAGAAGAACTATGCCTGGTCGGCCTGGTATCTACGACGTGGTATGCCAGTGTGGCAGCATAGACGGAAAAGAACTATGCCTGGTCGGCCCGGTGTCTACGGTGTGTTATGCAAGTGCGGCAGCATACACAGAAAAAAACTATGTCTGGTCGGCCCGGTGTCTACGACGTGGTATGAAAGTGTGGCAGCATACACATAGAAGAACTATGCCTGGTTGGCCCGGTGTCTACGGTGTGGTATGCCAGTGTGGCAGCATACACAGAGAAAAACTATGCCTGTTTTTTCCGGTGTCTACGGTGTGGTGTGCCAGTGTGGCAGCATACACAGAGAACACCTATGCCTTGTCGGCCCGGTTTCTACGACGTGGTATGCCAGTGTGGCAGCATACACAGCGAAGAACTATGCCTGGTCTGCCCGTAGTCTACGACGTGGCATGCCAGTGTGGCAGCATAGACAGAGAAGAACTATGCCTGGTCGGCCCGGTGTCTACGACGTGGTATGCCAGTGTGGCAGCATACACAGCGAAGAACTATACCTGGTCGGCCCGGTGTCTACGGCGTGGTGTGCCAGTGTGGCAGCATACACAGCGAAGAACTATACCTGGTTGGCCCGGTGTCTACAGCGTGGTGCGCCAGTGTGGCATCATACACAGAAAAGAACTATGCCTGGTCGGCCCGGTGTCTACGGTGTGGTATGCCAATGTAGCAGTATACACAGAGAAGAACTATGTCTTGTCGGCCCGGTGTCTACGACGTGGTATGCCAGTGTGGCAGCATACACAGAGAAGAACTATACCTGGTCGGCCCGGTGTCTACGGCGTGGTATGCCAGTGTGGCAGCATACACAGAGAAGAACTATGTATGGTCGGCCCGGTGTGTGGTATGCCAGTGTGGCAGCATACACAGAGAAGAACTATGCCTGGTCGGCCCGGTGTCTACGGATTGGTATGCCAGTGTGGCAGCATACACAGAGAAGAACTATGTCTGGTCGGCCCGGTGTCTACGGCGTGGTGTGCCAGTGTGGCAACATACACAGAGAAGAACTATGTCAGGTCGGTCCGGTGTCTACGATTTGGTAAGCCAGTGTGGCAGCATACACAGCGAAGAACTTTGCCTGGTCGGCACGGTGTCTACGGCTTGGTATGCCAGTGTGGCAACATACACAGAGGAGAACTATGTCTTGTCGGCTCGGTGTCAACGGTGTGGTATCCCAGTGTGGCAGAATACACAGAGAAGAACCATGTTTGATCGGCCCGGTGTCTACGACGTTGTATGCCAGTGTGGCAACATACACAGTAGAGAACTATGTATGGTCGGCCCGGTGTGTGGTATGCCAGTGTGGCAGCATACACAGAGAAGAACTATGTCTGGTTGGCCCGGTGTCTATGACGTGGTATGCCAGTGTGGCAGCATACACAGAGAAGAACTATGCCTGATCTGCCCGGTGTCTACGATGTGGTATGCCAGTGTGGCAGCATACACAGAGAAGAACTGTGCCTGGTCGGCCCGGTGTCTACGGCGTGGTATGCCAGTGTGGCAGCATACACAAATAACTATGCCTGGTCGGCCATGTGTCTACGATGTGGTATGCCAGTGTGGCAGTCGGCCCGGTGTCTACGGTGTGGTATGCCAGTGTGGCAGCATACACAGAGATGAACTATGCTTGGTCGGCCCGGTGTCTATGAAGTGGTATGCCAGTGTGGCAGCATACACAGAGAAGAAATATGTCTGGTCGGGCCGGTATCTACGGTGTGATATGCCAGTGTGGCAGCATACACAGAGAAGAACTATGACTGGTCTGCCAGGTGTCTACAGTGGTATGTCAGTGTGGCAGCATACACAGAGAAGAACTATATCTGGTCGGCCCGGTGAGTGGTATGCCAGTGTTGCAGCATCATCAGAGAAGAACTATACCTGTTCGGCCCGGTGTCTACGGCGTGGTATGCCAGTATGGCAGCATACACAGAGAAGAACTATACCTGGTCGGCCCGGTGTCTATGACGTGGTATGCCAGTGTGGCAGCATACACAGAGAATAACTATGTCTGCTCGGCCCGGTGTCTACGGCGTGGTATGCCAGTGTGGCAGCATACACAGAGAAGAACTATGTCTGGTCGTCCCGGTGTCTGTGGTGGTAGGCAAGTGTGGCAGCATACACAGAGATGAACTATGTCTGGCCGTCCAGGTGTCTACGGCGTGGTATGCCAGTGTGGCAGCATACACAGAGAAAAACTGTAACTGGTCGGCGCGGTATCTACTACTTGGTATGCCAGTGTGGTAGCATACACAGAGAAGAACTATGTCTGATCGGCCCGGTGTCTACGGCGTGGTATGCCAGCGTGGCAGCATACACAGAGAAGAACTATACCTGGTCGGCCCGCTGTCTACGGTGGTATGCCAGTCTGGCGGCATACACAGAGTAGTACTATGTCTGGTCGGCCCGGTGTCTACGGCATGGTATGCCAGTGTGGCAGCATACACTGAGAATAACTATGACTGGTCGGCCCGGTGTGTGGTATGCCAGTGTGGCAGCATACACAGAGATGAACTATGTCTGGTCGGCCATGTGTCTACGGTGTGGTATGCCAGTGTGGCAGCTTACACAGAGAAGAACTATACCTTGTCGGCCCTGTGTCTATGACGTGGTATGCCAGTGTGGCAGCATACACAGAGAAGAACTATGCCTGGTCGGCCCGGTGTCTACGGTGTGGTATGCCAGTGTAGAGAAGAACTATGTCTGCTCGGCCCGGTGTCTACGACGTGGTATGCCAGTGTGGCAGCATACACAGAGAAGAGCTATGACTGGTCGGCCCGGTGTCTACGGTGTGGTGTGTCAGTGTGGCAACATACACAGAGAAGAACTATGCCTGGTCGGCCCGGTGTCTACGATGTGGTATGCCAGTGTGGCAGCATACACAGAGAAAAACTATGTCTGGTTTTCCCGATGTCTACGGTGTGGTGTGCCAGTGTGGCAGCATACACAGAGAAGAACTATGACTGGTCGGCCCGGTGTCTACGGTGTGGTATGTCAGTGTGGCAGCATACACAGAGAAAAACTATGCCTGGTCGGCCCGGTGTCTACGATGTGGTATGCCAGTGTGGCAGCATACACAGAGAAGAACTATGCCTGGTCGGCCCGGTGTCTACGATTAGGTATGCCAGTGTGGCAGCATACACAGAGAAAAACTATGTCTGGTTTTCCCGATGTCTACGGTGTGGTGTGCCAGTGTGGCAGCACTATAAGGTGGAGTCTATAGCTCAATGCTACAAGCAGATTCCGTCGTGATATGACTTGCACTATTGTTAAAGATTCGTTAATTAAACCCCATTCATATACATATTCCACCTGGTTTTCAAGTGTTGTATGGAACGATAACATGCAACAAACAGTAGTTTATTTCAAACTAAGGCCGGGTAATACTGACTGCAGATGGTAATATGTGTGCCTAGAGTTATGTACCATTGATTACTGGCTAACCGTTATTGAGTGTGCCAGCTGTTTATGTCTCCCCTCACGAAGTGTAAGGGAAACATTGTTTTTGACCTTTCCGTCTATCAGTCCGTCACAAATTTTGTCTGGGCTATTTCTCCTTAACTGTATTTTGGATTTTGACGAAACTTTATACGAAGCATCAGCATAATGTCTAGTTTTGCATATCTGATTTTGAGGTTAATAGGTCAAGGTCAAGGTCACCGTGAGTTGATAATGAAAATTCTGATAACATTTTGTCTGAAATACTCTACCTAAACGGCCTGTTGTATTATAACGAAACAAATTACGCAGCACTAGTGTGATGTCTGGTTGTAGATGTACTAAACGTCTTGTTGGATTTAACGAAAACTATGTACGAACATTATAGGGATGTCTTGTTATGCATATCTAATTTTGGGGGCAGTAGGTTAACGGCCAAGTTCATCGTGACCCGATAATGAAAAACGTTGTCCACATTGTGAATACATTTCCCCTTTAGCAAATCCTATTCAACTTCATTGGATGATTACGTGCTACAAGAAGATGATCCCTCCTAATTTAAGGTCAGTAGGTTAAATGTCAAGGTCACCATGACCCGATACATTTTGTCTTCACCTAAACGGCTCGTTGAATTTTGGCGAAATTTTGTACAACTTATCAGTTGTGCATATCTAATTTTGAGGTCGGTACGGCAAAGGTCAATTTACCGTGGTGCGTTAATAAAACAGTTTTGATCGCACTGTGTTTCCTCTTCCCATAAAGCAAATATCATAACAATTCACGGGTGGACGGCTTGTGGCAAGTGGGTGACCCTTTTGCCTTTGCGGTCACTATGTCAAAGGTCAAGGTCACCCTGACCTTGCACACACTGTATCTACTATATTCCTACATGACTGCCTGTGGTGAGACGATGACCCTTTTTGACAATGAGATCAGTAGAGTAGGTCAAATGTCAAGGTCACAATGATCTGATCATGAAACAAATTGTTCGCACTATAACATTTACCATAAAGCAAATCTCATCAGACGTCATGACTGCCAGTGGTGAGTTAAAGGCCCAGGTCAGTGGGTCAAAGGTCACTTTGACAGGATAATGAAAATTCTTGTCCACACCGTTATCCTTTTCCCCTGAAGAAAATCTCATCATGGGTACATCCTGTGGAAAGAGGATAACCCTTTTACTTTTTAGGTCAAAGGTCAAGTCCTTGCTGACAAAAATGCATTCTATCCACTATCAAACATATCTTAACCAGGTTGTACAGACGATATCTGTTTTCCAAATGAAAAAGCTCTAGTTTGAATTTTATGTCATAGGTTGCGCCGGCTGTCATCCAGAATCACTCCATTTTGCGACGGACTTTCCCAATTTTGTGTAGGTTTGGCCAATATCATTCAAGGTTCAATAAACGCAACATGTTTGTCTACCATTTCATGTATATATATATATGTGTGTATGTATGTGTGTATGTTGATCTCGTCTGCTCTACTTCTCATATCTTGGTAACGCCAGGAAAGAAAAATCAAAATGGCCCCAGATAAACTTTTCTGATCATTTTAGACATTATACTACTGAGAGAGGTTTAATCACAAATTCCTAATACTTAAGCATTTTAAACCATAGAATTTGGCATGTTAATACACTAAACATTACCTGTATAGGTATATCAAAACAAATATATAATGTTTTATTTTCTATACTTTCTAGAAAAAAAACAGTTATCCATAACATCAAATTTAGAATGTTGGTGCATCTATTAATATCTTTACCTATACAAATAACATTAGTGATTGGTCAAAATGCTGAAACCCTTATCTTGAAGCAGACGAAATACTAACTAACTGTAGTTTATACCTAAAGTGTGTAACACCTACCAACAGCTGGGGCTTAACCGTAAATGGCCATGCACTCGCAATATGTGACATTAATACTTTTTTCTGCATCCTATTAAAAGAGGATTTTATATGAGTGCCTGTTTAATATTTAATTTACTAACCGAGTTGTACGTACGAGGTTGTGCAGAGCCTAATATTGATAGAACTAGTTTATAAATTCAATATTAAATACTAGGCTCGAATGTGAGATTCCATTTAAGTTTCGATCATTGTATTTATTTTTTTCCAAAAAGTTTTATAAATTCAGTATTTATATGCACACATGTGAGATTCTATTTATAACAGATCAAAAAAAAAGCAAGAAAAAGAACAGAAGGACACAAAGGTACATTTATAATTGATATAGTGTTTATATAAAGCGTTGTCGAAGGACAGGCATATTTTTTCTTGCATACCGGATAAGGTGATCCATGTTTTGCATGCGTGCTGGAAAGCCTGATCTGAAACATGGGGAAAGATAAACGTCACGGGCTGATATCAACAATGACAGTTGCATGACGTCATTGTGCAAATAAACATGCAACACGGTAGTTGGCGACATCAAAATATAAATGGTATGCAGGAAAAAGAATCAATCAAGGGTATCTGGTTCAGATAGGGAAATTCCAGCACTCGGTATAATTGTTTTAATCGGAAGAACCTCGGTTCCGATAAAAACAATTATACCTCGTGTTGGAATTCCCGATCTTCATCTGATACCGATGAACGATTCTTATATTGATTACTTACCAAAGAGCAACGTCAAAACACATACTAAAGCTACAGTGAAATGCAAATCAAAAGATATCCCAATTAATGGGGACGAGATTAGTTTAGGCTATTGCCTATACATTCGTTCAAAAACGTCCCCTTGGAAAGAGTTTCATTTTTTTAGAAGAATGCACCTGCGCCTTTGAGTTTGTTTTATGATGATGGGAAAATGGCTTCAACCAAAAAGGCCGATTTCACGGAAACAATTAGAAAGTATCAGTTTTAAGAAGTGTAGATGAAGTAGATAGCATCATTTCAAAGGAATTAAGCAATCATTTAAAGGTCACAACCGATGGCTTCATTCTTGTGGATGTACATATTAGACAAAGGTAAAGACATTACAAGTATACCTGTTGTTTTCGAGCGGTACGAAGAATGCCTAATTAGGCGCAAACTCGTGAGAAACGCGGCGAGAATATTTCTCCTCAAATACTGTCTCAAATACAGGCAAACATAATCAGTCATGACTGGAAAAGGTTTATTACGAGTAGCAAGAGTAAAGGAGAATAGTCAACATTGTCTACAAGACACCAAGCTGAACTTCTTGAAGAAACCAAACATTTAATACAGCATATAGGCAGGGACCCAACTTCTCGTATCGTTCAAAAAACACTTTTGGTTTACCCGGAAAGATATACTCGTGATTTTTTTTGCATATCAATAGCAGAACTGTGCTCTATACGAAACCACTGTACGGATTAATGGTATTATTTACATTTCGTAACTCCAACGCATTTTCTACGGAAGCCCGTTTGTGATAAGACAATATTGATATTCTAAGAAAATATGACATTGTGTACAAGTTTATATTTTAGCGATTTGATTTTGTTTTGTACATAAAGAAGAAATACGCACGCCTGATTATATTCTGTTTATGCTGATTGCAATTTTCCAAAAAAAACAACCTTACAATTAAGAGCGGTTTAAGGATTAAAGATGGCGGGCACATGTTGACTAAAGTTTACATGCACGTTAACTTCTGTCAATTGTTTTCGGTTAAAACCAAATTTACTGTGAAACGTTATATCGTTAAGATGCCACTTTCTTACGATCAAGGCCGATTTTCTCGTTTTCAGAATAGAGTTATGACCCTGAGTTACTTAACAAAAATACACATTTCAGGTAAAGCTTAGGTGGAAGGTTTTGATAACTTCTTTATTGCTGTGAAGCCTTATATCAGACAGACCACCTCCTTACGATCAATGTGGACTTTTGCATTTTCTCACAGCTTGAAATATTATTGTATAAAGTGTTAAACCACTGCACTATTAAATCCCTAAAATTAAAGAAACGTAACACTTTCTCAATAAAACACCAGTCAAGGGAGTCAAATGCTTTTTCAAATCTAAAAGAACTAGGATTCCAGGTATATTCTCTTCCTCACATTTTTCTATTACATCTAGAATAAGTTTACAACATTCTCCTATGTGCCTATCTTTCATAAACCCTAACTGAATTTCCGATATTGATTTAAGAAGAATTGTTTTAAATCGATGTGATATTGTGGCAGAAGCCATTTTTGTTTCTACATTTAATAGTGAAACTAGTCTCCAATTTTTCAAATAAAGTGCGGATTAACCTTCTTTAGGCAAATATGTTATAACTCCTTGTCTTTGTGTAACGGAGATTGGTTTAGAATAATAACTGTCATTTAGGGTATTAACGAGAAAATCCCCAATATTAATCCAGTAGAATTTATAAAATTCGACAGAAAAAACATCAAATCCCGGAGATATATTATTTTTCATGTCCTTTAACACATTCAAACATTCTTGTATTTTTAAGACCCATTCCAATATATCTCTTCCCTCATTTGTTAATTGATTTAAGAATGGATTATATATATTAAACAAGTCAGATTCTACTCTCTGATTTGCATCCTGTAATCTGGAACTGTAAAGACTTTTATTGTATAAATTGTGTTCCATTAAAATGTCCCTTATGTTGCTTGTTTCTGACCCATCATCTTTAACAATTTTTGGTGTAAGTTTTTCTGTATATTGTCTTTTTTCTACATTACAAAACTATTTAGTTGACTTTTAAAAGAAACTCACTAGGTATCAGTCAACATTAATTCACTGAACATATGTATCTAATTTAGTTAAATAGGTGGATTAGGTGGATACAAGTAAGTATAAGTATACATGATCACATTCTTGCATCTAGTTGAGTAGGAAAATTTATTATTTACATTTATAGCAATCATTCTAAAATGAACCCGAGTTTTAAATTATTAATGCAAGTACCTCGATTAAAATAGCAAGTAGAAAACCTTCGCAAATATTAAATTTGAGCCCTGTTAACAAAATCCACCGTGCATCATAATTAATTTAAGTTCCAGCGGAAAGTAATACCATTGTTATTAACTTTCGTTACGTGCAAATTAATATAATCAATCCTAAAATACGCATACATATGTATGTTTTGATCTTATACCTACTTGGGACGAAGTGCATTTGCGATAATAAAAAACAAGCCAGCGTATGTGATTATGTCATTTCATTAAATGACGTGTTTTGCTGTCATTTTAAAAATGGATACTTTTTAAAATGACCACTCAACTATTATGACCGCAAGTCGCATAGTTGGACGATAAAAAACATTATCGCAAAGGTGGGTGCAAAATACCACCAAAATCAACATGTTGCACACCACCAAGTCCCAATCAGGTTTCAGCCCAAGTAACGCTGAAGTTACTAGCTTACATGCAAATTAATTCATGTCGTCAAAATGTAAATGTAGTATACAAGCCTGGTAGTGATATATTTAAAACAGCAGCCTTGTGCCGATCTCATATACATCCATATGCAGTTGCACACCTGTGGTAATAATCAATTTGGCAAACATCCTCAGAGCAGCCTTATGCTTAACTCTGAATTGTTACCTCACTTATAATCACCATGCAATTTTCAATACTGGAACATATACATTTTGCTATCAGCCTGACCAGTCTGTGACCGACAAATGTGAGGTTCTCTAATTGTGTCATAAATGAACTTGACAAGTTGGAACATCATGATTATGAATGGGAATATAAGGTGTTGCAGGATGAACACTGTGTTGAAAAGACCTTAAGGGTACTTCCATCCCTTTTAATACGGAACAGTCGAATACAAGTGTGGAGATAAACGACAATCGCGATAGCAATAACCGCTTTACTTAATATTAAAATTGTTGCAGAGCTAATAATGCCAGTGCTATAGTAGTAGCATTAACCCACATCACGGTATACATCACCCTCAAAGCAAGGGGTGAATCTGCCATCAGACATGCCCCCTCCAGGTCACGGATTACATTACAATACGACCCAATAATCCTGAAGCTTCGTCGGGAAACCTCTGTATGTAAATATATATATATATGTATCTCTGAAGGCCGACAACTACTATCCAACGATTTGCCTTCCTTTGGCTTCTGTTTCAACGGTAAGTTCCGGCCATCCGTTTTGATTATAACCTCGTCTTCAAACACTGACGCGCTGAACAGGTCCGATAACGCAAACAACTTGGTAGTTAGTCCAGACACTTTGTTTTAGTTTATCGTTGACAAGTGCGCCTAATGACAAATTATAAGAAGCCATAGGTGTGGTAGCAAGCATTTTATGTACACTATCTGATGCTTGCGGTTGATGCCGTCTGAATGGAGTGTTTTGATCCACAATTATAGCGCCGATCATTTTTCCTGCATATTCTGCGAGTTGATGTCGTCAAATACTAATTAGATATCTTAAAGTCAACGGGTCTCGATGATATTGGCCCAAGATCTTTAAGGGCATCTGAAGTATACATTGCAAAGAGCATGACCTAAATTGTTAATTGCAGCTTAAAGTCGGGTTCTTTTCCAGATGTATGGAAAATTGCTAATGTCAAACCCTATTTAAAACAGGTGCTGCGGATGATGTTAATAATTATCGACCAATTTCTATTCTACCTACTCTTTCTAAACTGATTGAAAGGCATGTATACGATTCATTCCTGGACTTCCTCCTCTCTTTTAAATTACTTATACAATCGCAAAGTGGTTTTCGTAAAAATCACAGCTGTGAAACAGCACTTGTTCTTATGATAGATAAATGATTTAAAGCCCTAAATGAAGGAAATGGCAGACATTACAAAAGCATTTGATTTAGTTGATCACGATATATTATTGAAAAAGTTAAAAGTTATAAATGTAGCGATTTGACCATAACATGCTTTACATCATACCTAAATGACCGGAAACAAAAAGTTGAACTAAATGGTACTTTTTCAAATGTAAATGGTGTTACCTACGGAGTACCACAAGGGTCCTTACTTGGCAACCTGATTTTCTCAATATGAATTAATGATCTACCTCTACATATGAGTGACACAGTAAGTCATACCGAAATGTATGCTGACGATACAACTATATATGATATTGATTCGTTAATTGCAAATGAAAATAATCTGCAAGCTGCACTGCATATATCGCAAAACTGGTGCTTAGAAAACGGCATGGTATTAAACACTGAACAAACTAATTAATTACAACACCTCAGAAGCGCGCAGTACTACAACACTCACCTATGTCTTTAAACTACATTAACATTAATATTCAATTGACCTCTGAAAGTAAAGTATTAGGCGTAAACCTGAATGAAAACCTTAAGTGGGATGAGCATATAATACGCATTCGAAAGAAAGTATCATCATTTATGTGGCTATTATCTAGAATAAAGCAATACATTCCACTTATCTATAGAATTATTTACTATAAGGCTTATATCCAGCCACATTTAGATTTTTGCAATATTGTATGAGGAAATACAACGAAGGGAAACATTAATAGTCTTTTAAAAATACAAAGAAGAGCTTGTCATATTATATTATGCAATGAATATACATGTATAAAGGATGCAATAAACACTGCAACTTTTTCATTATCGGGTCACGATGAACTTGACCGTTAACATACTGACCTCGAAATTAGGTATGCATAACATATGTAATGTTCGTACATAGTGTTTTCGTTAAATCCAACAAGACGTTTAGGACATCTACAACTAGACATTACACTAGTTCTGCGTATTTTGTTTCATTACAGGCCGTTTAGGCGGAGTATCTTAGACACAATTTTATAAGGATTTTCATTATCGATTCACTGTGACCTTGACCTATTAACCTCAAAATCAGATATGCAAAACTAGACATTATACTGATGGTCTGCATAGGTCAATACTATTATGTAAACATAGGTCAATACTATTATGTAAACATAAAGTAATATAAATACAATAAAACATCAATGTTCGAAGGTTCAGTGGATCAGCTTGTATGTTTAGTCTGCTGGGCTAGATAACATTGATTACATACTTTCATATATATAATACAATAAAACATCAATGTTGGACGGTTCAGTGGATCAGCTTGTATGTTAAGTCTGCTGGGCTATATAAAATTGATAATATACTTACATATAGTTTCGGTATATTATTTTAAAAGAATAAATTCTTAATTGAAAACATCATTACATGACAGCTCAGGAGATTAGTTTGTATAAAACATATACTTAGTTATACTAAGTTCAAATCTAATGTTTGGATAGTATGATTGTAAACCTGCGTAAAGTGCTGCTGTCTTAGGCTAAATCACACATGCACATACTATTGCTAGGACTGGTGGTTTAACCAACACTAGGTAGAATGCAGTGGCTCTTTCGTGTGTGTGTGTGTGTGTGTTACTATTAAACAATGTTGACCAGGTTGAAAAAACAAACAAATTTAGATATGATATTTCAATCAGAAAATATTTGCTTATTTATTTCTCACTTGCATATTCAATCAATATACCATCACGTTTAATTGTTACTATCATCTTACAGCAGTATATGGTGTTGTTTAAATGATTTCCTATATACGCAATTTGACAACTTGATTACCAATGTATTACCTACGTCATTCACAGTGTATGCAGGTGTACAATGTTCACATACTTGACAATATGTGCGTAATTCTTCAAGTTTTAAAAGGTAATTCTTAACATTTTAATATTTATATTGTTAAAAACATATACAATTGACGAGACATTAGTTTCTATATTGTATACACATCACCTAAAGGTTGAATAAGTCAATCACTGTATCTCAAATAACACATTTTTAGAAAAGTCATGAAATTTCTAGACATATTTTATTCATTTTATTCTTTAAATCATGTTAGTATAAATTGTAAATATATTCTATTTTGTCTGAGGACCATATGTTAGACTGGCTTATAGCCAAATATGTTATCCTCTTAAAATAAAGATATTATTATTATTATTATTATTATTATTATTATGCTTCGTTTAAAGTTTCGTCAAATTCCAAAATACCATTTAGGAGAAGTAGCGCAGACAAGATTTGTGATGGACAGTCAGACGGAAAGGCCAAACACAATGTTTCCCTAACACTTCGCGAGGGGAGACATAGACAGCTGACACACTCAATAACGGTTAGCCAGTAATCACTGGTACATTACCATAACTCTAGGCACACACATATTACCATCTGCAGTCAATAATATTCAGCCTTAGTTTGTAATAACTCACTGATTGTTGCATGTTATCGTTCCATACAACACTTGAAAACCAGGTGGAATATGTATTTGGATGGGGTTTAACCTCTCTTTTTAACAATAGTGCAAGTCATATCACGACGAAATCTACTTGTAGCAGGCATCGGGTCGACCAGGTATAGTTCTTCTCTGTGTATGCTGATTGTCATGGATCTATAAAAAGTAGTTATTGAAGTCGAATAGGAAATGTAGAATGCAAGGACTACTGTCAACCAAACACAGGCATAGAAACAAACTACAATTATAAAGACAAACACAAAAGGACTGACAATCTACCGCCTTGGAACGGTTAGTGGCAAAAAAGGTCGCTGGTGGTTTAAACCAGGATCTAGAGGGCACCAAACCTCACTCAATAAACCTTACCCTATTGTCAACACAATAAAACTAGAGTGTAAATAAAGATATTCCCGCCATGTTATATTCTCCAACAAACAATGCAGCATTAGTAGGCAATATAAGTATAACACATACATGATCATGTATATATGAATATAAAAACAAAGGCCTAGCAAGCCACAAAGAATATACTCAATGACTTGGCAGAAGCCAGAGCATCATCATAGTGTCCATAATCTGTCCATCAAAAACTATTTGACAAGCCTTCGATAATACTCGGCCGGGGATTGAACCCACGGCTTCCCGCGTGCGAGTCGGATGCTATACCATTACGCCACCACTGCGAAAAACGAAGTGTCCAAATTATGTAGAAGTCAAGTGTTGGCAGTATGTACATGCGTACATTGTGTATGTACCTGTGTACATGGTGTATGTAACTGTTTACATAGTGGGCCGTAAATAGCACTAAGGTCCAGTAGTTGTAACTGTTTGAAACTTTGCTATATTCATGTTGATGTTCCTAAAACATTTACAGCCGTTCCCGATTGAGCATGGAAATACATCGCTTGCGTCAATGGATGTTTGACACATCAGGCATGTAAACAACCGATGATTCCAATAAAATGGAAGTAAACTAGTTGACACCTCCCACTCGTACCTCCCACTCGTCCCGCTTACAAGTCTCACATGACCAAAATCAATATTATAACAAAACACTGAGTACATGAACAGATGGTCCCACGCGGAACTGCGCGGACGTAAATATTTGATCATCGCGGATTTCTCCCCAGAATTACCTGAGTTCCATCGCGGTCCGTCGCGATCTGCGGCAATCACAAATGTCCGAGAAAGCTGACGAAAAGTTGCCTTCGCGGTAATTATGACCCAAGGCTAATCCATTGCGGGATCGCGATGATTTTCTAAATGACTGAAAACTCGGCAGATCGACAATTTGCAGTTTTTTATTCATGTGTGCACACATAATAAATTTTGTTCATTTAATGAACAACAACAACATGTTCAGCGAGGTAAATTTCCACTCTGTTGCTAGGTGCGTTGCTATTCGCGCGTGTTCTGTATATTGAATAGCGAGTACACAGTCAGAAGCTGAATTAAAGGTAAACACGGAAATCTAATTGCACACAACTTGACAAAGCATAATGTAAAACAAAACACAAAGATGGTAAACATAATCAAAACATCTAATTTCTAAAACCATTCGATTGAGTACTCTCCTAAATAGGGAAAATTCAACACCTGCTACTTGTCACGTAGGCCTTTACGTCATACAGTGATCCGAGTCAACTTGGAAAAAATGCCGCCAACATCAAAGGGTTTGTAATAGACCCACTGTTTTATACACAACTTCCAACTCTACCTAAACATGAAAATGGGCATATCCATATATTGTCTTGTGAACGGACATTCTCGCTTGCCAGAGTTGTGTAAAACCGTGCGGACAGTTTAACTCGGGAGATGTGAAAATGATGATCGGCCACTAAATATAAATCATTTTGCTAATTTGTCGTGAACCATCAAGCATCGTTCACTGCGCTAAATATTGCGTTATTTGCATTGCAAGGCTGCGTGAGACCTTTCAAACACATTCAAAAAACAATGATGTAGACTACACACATTTGTGTGTAAAGATCGATTGCTACTGCGGCAACAATGGGTCGACGAATCGGTGACGAGAGTGACAACTGCTAATTATATATTCACACTCTTGTTTACATTTAACGAGGAATGGGGCGGAGTTGAACACACGATGACATTGCGTCAGTATGAATGAAATTCCATGCTCAATCGTGAACGCCTGTATAATTTAAAAACTAAAAAACGTTTATCTAATTATAATTATTCTTATCATTTATTAATAATTCATTATTTATTTATTCTTCTTTGTAGATCCTGCTGTTAGTATTCTTACATCGAGTATAGTCGGTAAAAGTCGTATCCAGTAAGCTTGTATTAAATATGTTTACCAAAAGAAACAGTGTATAAGTGGAACGTTGTGGTCTAGTAGTAGGGCGGTGGACCGCTGATCGAAAAGTCGTGGGTTCTATCATCGCCATGACCATATGTGTTGTGTCCCTGTCTGTCGGATATAGAACCCGGTTCTCCCGCGTAAGGGTCGCACATTTCACAATTGCGATATGGACGCTATATCTAACTATAGGGTATACCAAAATAGCGAGAAATGCGTCAATTAAGTCTGTTCATAGAGTCAACGGTTCATTAAACTGTTTCCCTGACTTCAGACAAGTCATTATGCAAGTTGTTGGTGGCATCCGATGCCTTCATTTGTTGTATTCCGATATGCATGATCATCTCACTTTTGTGTCCATTAATGATATTTGTTAGTAGTATGGCGGTTATTGATTTCTCCTGTAAAGTAAGTAAATCACAGTCCCTTTTTATTGGGAAGATTATAGAATATGGTGAAATCCATCTTTGGTGCATCCAATAACCAGTGTATACATCCAGCGGTCCAGTTTTGGCTGGCTGCGTCTTGTGGAAGCTATGCCTCCCGTTCGACTTGCATTTTTTTGAAGTATCACGCATGAGGGACCTTAAAGATATCACGTTCGACTGGTTGACTGTCCTCCTTGAAAGCTACTTTCCCTGTCCGATCTTTTTATATTTCTTGAATCAGGAGATCACGTGTTCGAGCCTCACTGCCGCCTCTGGGTTACGTCGTTGATTCCTTAGGCAGAACGCTTCTGGGTTACGTCGTTGATTCCTTAGGTAGAACGCTTCACATAGCCTCTTTCGTCGGATGGGAACGAGTGTTTTTCATTGTGTTGGAGTCTATCCGCCCAGCACATTAAATAAACATAGTAACGTATTCTGAAGTAAGAGTAACTTCCTAGATTCCTATTTAACCTTCTTTCCATTCATGTACTGCATTTTCTATAGAAAGATAGCAGCCAATATGAATCTCCACGTTTAGAGTACGGCATATTAAATGAAATTGTGGGCTCTTAATATTTAACCTCATGACTTGCCTTAAGAACACATAGCATCTCCGTGGCCGAATGGTTAACGACGTTGCGTTGTAAACCCTTCGCGGGTTCCAATCCCACTGTGAGCTCGACTTCTAAGTGAGGAAGTGTCGATTCTTACGGATGGCGGGAGGTGTTCTACCCAGGAAAAGTGGATGGTCTGCCTCCACCACAAAAAAACGCCCGTCATATATAATTTTACATGTATTGAACATGACGTAAAACACCATACAAACAAACAAACAAACTTAATAATTGAACAAGAAAATACAGAAAAAAATATCTGAAGTTTAGGGGAATACAATGCATTTTGGGCCAAAATGTATCCTAGAAAATGAGATCTCAATGTTCCAATACTCACATAATTACATATCAGGCGAAAAACAATATTATATGATCGTCTGGTGTGACACGCCCTGTAGAACTCAGGTTGTAACAGTGTTACATGTATTTAAACTGTGCTGATCAAAGAAAACGGATGTAAGCAACATACGGATTGACCGCAAACGAGGATGTAAGAAAATATGAGGAATGTTGTCCTATATAAACAGAAGCACCTAGGCAACGGCACCTTAGGCCTACCCTGTACCACAAACGAGGATGTAAGCAAATATGACGAATTGTCATATATAAACCACAGCACCTAGGCAACGGCACCTTAGGTCTACCCTGTACCACAAACTATACCTAAACTTGGATGTAATCAACAAACGAGGACAAATTAGTCGAATAAGTTTATTTAAAACAGAAAGTCATAACAAGATATATTTATTACAGAATTATAAAACAGCAGTAACCTGTAATTAAATACGTGTTGCTTCTTTGTATAAATTAAGTGTTACACAGCAACCTGGTTGTTCTAAATATATTACATATTATTTATAGTCGGTTCAAAAGCTCGTCAAGAGCTTATGTTGTATTGTTTGTTTGTCTTGCCGACTCAAAAAAAAGAGTTTATCTTATCTTATCTTAACAACAGTAACAGCACGTATATAAGTCGAGCAGGAAATACAGTATTCACTCCGTGACTTTCACAGTCAACTAAAACACACAACAAGTACAATGATAAATGTATGACACCATGCACACAAAAGGGTTGACAAATGGGGTACGGCGGTGTTACACAACAATATCTTATATTTCACCTAAAATAGTACACCTGCATTCTATATCCTATAACAGATATAAATGCACTAATATATTTAAAGGACACTCAAGAACCTTCAGATGTTGAACTAAACTTACATTGGTCATCCTTTTATGTTGGTTTTGCAAAATGATAAACCCGGGAATTGGTAATACCGATATGGTAATACCGATAATTGGTAAACCCGATAAATGGTAAACCCGGTAATTGGTCATACCGATAAAGGTGTCATTAGTGTTGTCTCTAAATGAGTGACACGTTTACTTTAACTTGTTTTGTTTCTGCTTGGTACTACGACAACCTTCACTACCTATTTTGCCACACATAAGTATGACTCTTACATGACTCTCATGTGATACCCATTATACGATACGTACAGAAAATATTCTTATATACAACGTTTCGTATAAAAACATATACGTAGCATTATGAGAATCATATAAAAGTTGAAAAATATTTAGTTCATGAAAATTAAATGAAACTGCGAGTGTTTTATTACGAAATTTTTAAGAATTTATTCTCATATGAAAATTGTATGAATCTCTTATATCACTATCACATGAAAGGTTTCATGTGGACATTATTAGTGGTTCCTTTAATATACTCGGTAAAAAAAGTTTTGGACCAGGGTATATAAAGTCATATACAACTAAAACTAGTGAACATAATTTAAGTATCTTTTTTTAGAAACCAATGTCTACCCTACCCGGTTAATTTGGTACCAGAAACATTAAATTCCAAACAAGATTTGATTTTTAAAAAAAAAGATCGCGAACACACAAAGGGTCTGTAAAAAATGTTGCAAAGTCCATAGAAAGTAACAGTTACGGACACATTCGAGTAACCAATAAAAATATTATTATTTTTTCGCAAACTTTCATTGTAAACGATAATTATTGTTGATTGTTGATCTATTGTGAATTATCAACTGAGATAATAAGGGTTATGGTCGAATGTCAAGGTTCAGCGATCATTGTATGGGTTCGAACACTTCCATGGTCCAAAACTTCTTTTACAGAGTAAATAACCACGTATGGCAAAATTGCGTATGTACCACCCACAAGAATAATGGATGTTCTACTAGCATCGGCTTACAGTCGGAACATGATATTTATTTTGTTTATTCGTAGTCATTTGTGTTTATATTCATCATCTTATTATTTATAGCAGCGTGAATACCATGGTCACATTTCCGCTAAGTTTCATCAAGTTTTGACTATAAATGTTAGTTATTGAGCGGGAAAATCTTCAATTCAAGCGCCATAACTCCAGCATGATAGGGCGATCTGGCTTATTATCGAACTTCGCCGAGATATTATGTCCATAAACATTGTTCTAAAGTTTCATCAAGATTGGGTTATAATTGTTATAAATGAGTGGAAACCGCAAGATTCTTCAATTCAAAAATTGGGGTATGCATTATCGGGTAGATTACCGGATTTGCCTTTGATCTACCGATCACATGGAAGTTAAAAAATAAATAATCTAATGACAGGCGATTGCTCCAGAGCCCGAATTATATCTGGCACAGATCAATGTTCCTCGCCATCATCCGATTTCCGTCCTTCTAAGATGGACACATACATCACTCTGCAAAAAACACATTGCAACATAAAAATACATGTAGTTACTTACCAAGGTAGCGTTTTCTTTGGTTCATTGAACCGAAGCATTTTACATAGGAAACACGAGCCCCTTTTGCCTTTATACTTTTTGTTGATGTTTTTGCTATCATGAAAAAGTTCCAAAGATCGGTGGCTTCACAATAGAAAAAAAAGTCAACGATAAATAAACATTTGCTTCGCTGGTTAGTTAACATGACGGTCCAGGGAAAAATAAACTTAATTTTACTAAAAGGGACCGACGGCAATATTTTAGTTTTTTTATCAAGCATTCAACTAAGCGTCTCAATAATTATCCAGTATCATTTTGATTTTTAAGGGACTCATGACATTCTTTAAGTTTTTATCAAGCATTTAAATAAGCGTCTTGATTTATTAATTAGGTGTCATTTTGACTTTAATCCTGCTCGCATATAATTAAATAAAAGTTCGGGTTTTCATGTTCTATTCTTATTCTGTCATATGTTTAAGTATATCATTGGTGCACTATAATCAACAGTTAGTAATGTTCAAAAACAATTTGCCGTATACGTTTGCTTATAATTACTATTAATGATTGAACAAATGCAAGTTATGTATAAAAACTAACGGGAAGCCGCGAGTTTTAAAAAACCCAGATTACCGTTGTCCCTTTAAACCCGCTTGCATATAATTAAATAACATGTTGAGGTTTCATTCCTTTTTCTTATTCTACTACAAGTTTAAATATATTATTGTTGCAATGCAAGCAGCAGTTAGTTATATATAAAAACAATTCGATCATACTAATCTTATAATTAATATTAATGAATGAACACATGCACGTGATGAAGATAAACTAAATAGACGACGCGCGTTTTTAAAATATCAAGATTGCCATGTGTCTCTTAAGTCCAACCTAACGTACCTGATTCCAAATCCCGCCAGGAATACACAGCATAGAATTCCAACTACATCGTCCAGGTACCAGAGCCACTTATTAGTTCTATACACTGATGAAAATGCTAACGTAAATATGGCCATGACACAGCCAGATAATGTGGTCACACCTGCAGACAATTTAAAGTAACTGTAACGTGTACCGAGCGGTCTTGTAAATTGGGCCGCAAATGCAATGCGATTGTTCCAAATTACAGATTGAGCTACTTGCTGGAATAAAATGATTATTAAAAAACAACGAATCAACCAATATAATTAACAGAATGATCAACTATGATTACAAAATGATTGTGATAAATTGCTGTATATTGAACAATGTGGCAAATAGCCTTACTAGTGTTCACTGCTGAGAATATGAGGCTCGCTCTATTCGGGCTACCTCCCAAGGCCGTCCATAGTTACAACTAGAAGGTTCTTACCAAGTGCTCTTTTCTACTGCAATCTGAATCACTTTCAAAATCGTCCAGCTTATTCAGCTTCCGAGCAACAACGAACCTGTATAACTGGCTGCAACGCCCTATATATAGTCCTGAGCCATCCCAGTTATGATTGGTCGTTAATTTGATTGGACAAAATAGTGATTGGTCAATGTATTTGATTGGTTCAATTTCAATCCGTTCTGTGAAACAAGAAATTAGCCGGAAGTTATAATATACGTAAGTAAAACGTTTTGCACGAACAGGGATAATTAAATAGACGAATACAAAATGGTCACAAAACTAACAACAGCTAAATTTTACAATATATGAACACCGTTTCTAAACCTACTGACGACGACGTACATATATAACATATCTTTAGGGAAAGCAGAATCCAAACTCTATAGACACATAATTAAACGGATTTAACCAGCCAGGCTAAACCCCAAAACTGGAACGTCGATTTATGAATTATGAATTATCAACTCATAATTCGCTTTACACATATTCAATCTCGGGTAGTTTAAGTACATGTGAATAGACATATACAGTATTATATGACCTGAACACCTGGATATAGTGTTGATAAACGGATTTGCAGTGTAAATATCGAAAATGTGATGAAGGAATATGAAGAAATAAAAAAGTTGTTTTCATGACCAAAAATACCTTTAAAGCGAGAATTTGGCCGGTTTTGTGACGCCGTGCGACGACGGACAGATAAGACGCAAGACGCCAGACGACGGTCAAGTGATCCCCATGTATGCTTCATGCTTGGCGATACAAAAACTAAACAAACTGATATACGTGTTAATAAACTACAGTCGAGTGTATTTACATCTTGACTTTGGTATTTGGCGTCAACGTTGCAATACTGCCCGCTGCCACAGCCACTATCAAGTACTACTCACGAAGTTATCTAATCATAACATCCTGATTTATCAGGTGATGAAATTATTAAAGGAGGTACATCAGTTTTTTTTCTAGCAGAATCTAAATTATGAAAACATTTCAAAATGTTCTAAAAATTAAATTCACCATCGATTTTCAATGAAATCATGCACAAAATGCTTGAATTAACCCTGGGGCATAATCTAGGATAGCACATATTTCTGGGCAGAATGAATTTCCATGTAAATGAGGAGTAATAGCACATATTTCTGGGCAGAATGAATTTCCATGTAAATGAGGAGTGATAGCACATATTTCTGGGCAGAATGAATTTCCATGTAAATGAGGAGTGATAGCACATATTTCTGGGCAGAATGAATTTCCATGTAAATGAGGAGTGATAGCACATATTTCTGGGCAGAATGAATTTCCATGTAAATGAGGAGTAATAGCACATATTTCTGGGCAGAATGAATTTCCATGTAAATGAGGAGTGATAGCACATATTTCTGGGCAGAATGAATTTCCATGTAAATGAGGAGTGATAGCACATATTTCTGGGCAGAATGAATTTCCATGTAAATGAGGAGTAATAGCACATATTTCTGGGCAGAATGAATTTCCATGTAAATGAGGAGTGATAGCACATATTTCTGGGCAGAATGAATTTCCATGTAAATGAGGAGTGATAGCACATATTTCTGGGCAGAATGAATTTCCATGTAAATGAGGAGTGATGCTTAGTCTCCTTCATTAGGCTGAGACCTTTTAGGATAGAAAATATCATTAGCTGGCGTGGCGCAGTCGGTAGCGCGGCGTTTTTGTAACAGGAGGTTCCGGGTTCAATTCTCCGTGGTGCCACTGAGTTTCGTCGGTGTCTTCTTGGGCAAGACGCTTTCCATTAGCCTTTTCCGTCAGATAGGGACGCAAACCAGGCGGACCCGTGTATCGGTCTATCTTCTGAGCACGTTAAAGACCAGGAATCTATTAGATAATAAGAGTAGGGCACGGTTCCCGGATTCCTATGTATCCCTCCCCTCTCTCTGGGGCGGCTCTAAATAAATTATACTGTGTTGATGAGCCGTTAAACAACATTCAATTACATTTCAAGTTGGACACCAAGACCCCCATGCAAAAACTGATATACCCACTTTAATGTCAGTAACCGATTCGCATATAATACTTACTGTCAGTGACCAAGGCCTTGCTCTCAAGCTCTCGTCCAATGTATATTTTACTTGTACCCACTATAAAACAAACTCCTACATTTACTCCTGCGATGACTAAGGTCAAATATGGCTGAAAGAAATGTGTATAGTAAGGTTAATGGATTCTGAAAACTGAAAGTGAATTATTACAGTTTTTGTACACATTGTTTACATTTGTTTGGAGGTGAATAAAAATAATTTAGTCTGAAGGCGGAATGGTCTGAAGGCAAAATGAAAGTAGAAGAGTAGTTTTTATCTTTAGTTGCTTTCGTAGCCGTGGTGGTAAAGACGCTTCGTTTGAAACCTGCTCGCCTCGCCTCTCACTGCTGCGTGTTCGAATCCCAAGTTAGCAACTCGACTTGTGAGAATGTGTCGATTCTTACGGATGAAGGAACATATATAGTACTGGTTCTGATGCTGAGCGCCAGCCCCCGCCCCGCAACTCCCACCGGCCTTCCACCCACACCCACACACACACATGAAACCCCCAATACTGTCGTACTTACTTCTTCAGTTCGTTCTTTTCTAACCAAGGCAAATAGAGACTTAGTCAGTAGTATACTGGCACCGACGACAAATAAACATCCAATCATACAACACGCTCTGAAATTTGTTTTATATATGTTCGTTTAAATATATAGGCCTGGTAATTAAAGGATATGATAAATACAGTCCCTATATATGCAAGCCCTTAACAAACACAAAGCAATCTGATACAGTTCCTTTATACATGTAAGTCTTGAAACCATAGAATACAATTTTAAAATGTTTCATGAAAACTTGAACCACGTTGCGTGTAAACGTAAAGCAGTCAGTCTCCTGTTTGACGTTGTCCTTGTGGAATGATCCTAAAACAGATTTGTATAATCAGGTATCTGTATACTAAAGTTGTATACTATATAGTAACACAACTGTGTGTATTGGTCTACAACTGTGTGTATTGGTCAAAGGATAAAGAATATTTTTTAAAAAGTTGATCCAGCAAACCTTAACCCGACGTCGACGATGACGTCAACGCCAAAAGAAGCCGTCTTCGAAAAGTCGAGCGAAAACTGCGTATGTAATATATCTATAGAGTATGGTTGAATAGATATAGGCAACATGCTGTCTGTCTGTTCTTGATGAAGATGATCCTTTGGGAGCAACAAACACAATTAAGAGAATAAAGCAGCAGACTGGGTTTTATTGAGTCTGTTCATGAGAAGTAATGAAAGAAGCAACACCTCTCATGCCCTCTAGCACCGGCTTAAGCGGTATTCTACTTTAAATCAACCTATATTGGTCGAGCTGGTCCTAAAGGACCAGTAAAAATAACACTACTGATTCTTCATTTTCATCAATTTTTGCGCACAATATGACCTATTTATGTGTCGACGTGCCGTAAAACATCATTCATTCATTCATTCATTCGTAGCACGGGGAGACTTTTTACAGCCGCCACACTGCACTAAACGAACGCTAGTGTGAAGGTTAATAAATACTGATAAAGGTGATCCTTTGGGAGCAACAAACATAATTAAGAGAATAAAGCAGCAGAATCGGTTTAATTGAGTCTGTTCATGAGAAGTAATGAAAGAAGCAACACCTCTCATGCCCCCTAGCACCGGCTTAAGCGGTATTCTACTTTAAAGCCACTTATATTGGGCTCGCTGGTCCCAAAGGACCAGTAAAAATAACACTACTGATTCGTAGCACGGGGAGACTTTTTACAGCCGCCACACTGCACTAAATGAACGCTAGTGTGAATGTTAATAAATACTGATAAAGGTGATCTTTTGGGAGCAACAAACACAATTAAGAGAATAAAGCAGCAGAATCGATGTTATTGAGTCTGTTCATGAGAAGTAATGAAAGAAGCAACACCTCTCATGCCCCATAGCACCGGCTTAAGCGGTATTCTACTTTAAAGCCACCTATATTGGGCTTGGTCCCAAAGGACCAGTAAAAGTAACACTACTGATTCGCAGCACGGGGAGACTTTTTAAAGCCGCCACACTGCACTAAACGAACGCTAGTGTGAATGTTAATAAATACTGATAAAGGTGATCTTTTGGGAGCAACAAACACAATTAAGAGAATAAAGCAGCAGACTCGGTTTTATTGAGTCTGTTCATGAGAAGTAATGAAAGAAGCAACACCTCTCATGCCCCATAGCACCGGCTTAAGCGGTTTTTCACTTTAAAGCCACCTATATTGGGCTCGCTGGTCCTAAAGGACCAGTAAAAATAACACTACTGATTCGTAGCACGGGGAGACTTTATAAGTTATATATCATTACAACTGGAATTTTTAGTGGTAACAGTACCTTAATTTTCTGATTCGGCTCAGAAATAAATATTTTACAGCCAAAATGCTTTCTTGTTGGGGCTTTTCCATGTAAATTCCTTGTGGCTGGGGCAGCAGCAAATTAAGAAATATCAAATAACTTCAGATAGCCTTAATATTTTGCTATACAACTTTCAGTGTGCCTTAATTTACATTTATCCAACAAACTAAAACCATTTTTGGATAAAAAAATCTAAAAAGAATATATTTTTCAAATTTTGATGCGGCAGAATTTTGCATTGAAAATGCCTTATCAAAAACAATTTTTGCATGTGAAATTTTTATTTCTCAACCGATTTTGAAAAGTAAGGTGTTTTTATTTACCATTAAAAATGTCTGTCTTAATGATCTTATTTACGTCCTTTTTTAATTTTGTCTTAAACGTCCAAAACACCTTTGGCTGAAACAAGCGCCCCAAACAATACGTAGGTGTGCGACATGACTTCCTTCCCACTTTCCGGTGAGGTTTCTGAAGACATCATAATCAACCACCGTATTTCAACTGCATGCATGCTAAACCGTAAATACCAAACGCTCATATGCAAAAGTCACCAAAGAGAAGGATAGTACGCAATCTATTTTCAGACCTGTTTTTGTTTACCTTTCGAACCATTTCGTTCTCGTCGTCTGGAATCTCGTTCCGTAGTTAGAAAATTATTTTATACATGGAGGTTTTGATTCTCACAGCTAGGGTGACCATACATATTACAAAGCCAGTAACGTGGGGGCATACCTTCTTTCTCTGTCATCCGAATATAACGTATCGCCGCCATGGAAACGCCAGAATATTATTACAGAAGTAATGCAGTCCAGCAGGGCGTCCAGCTGAAAGATAAGTTAAGACGGTTTACTTAATAAAACCTGTATAAAGAGACATGTCAATATTATAATACGCATATGGGTGTATTTTAACAATAGACCTATATTGCACCAAATGACACCGCATAAGAAATAGAGTAAAACTTTTGAGAAGCAATCGTTTCATCAAAATGTATACGCATGACAGAGGGCGGTCACAATAGCTCTGGTGGGCTCAACGACTTGCATTACAATAGCATAGCGAAAGATAGAGCAAAAGATAGAGCAAAAGATAAAGCAAAAGACAGAGAGAGAAGAGATGGTGTTATAGTTTATCGTAAAGGAAAGCCAGAATCACAGTACGCACTCGTGTATCCGGACTGTGTTACACCTTTTAACTATTCCGTGCGTAAATTGTACAGAAGTTCGGGAAAATGGGTCGGTCTAATAAGTGCCGGGATAAACCAGATCCTTTGTCAACCTCATTTATGGTTTGAGTTTTGTTTTGTGCTGGAAATAGTCTATACATGATTTCTGTTGAAGTCACTATCCCGACATCAGCAGGCAAATTTTACAACAGATTTACACTGTTTCTAAACATACTGACGACGAGTTATATATATATAACTTACATATTTTGAGAATCCAAACTACATAGTCAATATAAACGGCTTTAGCCAGCTAGGTCAAACCCCAAAACTGGAACGTCGAATTAAGAGTTACCAACTCATGATTCATTTTACGCGTATTCAGTCACGGGTATTTAAAGAACCCGTGAAAAAACTATACTTGTAATCGGCATATAAACATTATTGTATGACATCAACACCTGGATAGAGCTTTGATACACGGGTTTCTAGTATAATTTTGCCGTTATTTGACGGGTTAGATCCTTTAAGGAATGCTTCATTCATTTTGACTATAACACTGCAGCAGTAAGGTCTATTGTGTTGCATCTTTTATGAAACGTCGATAAAAAGTCGATAAAAGGTCACAAGCGGATACAGGGTGGGGCGCAACCGGCGCGCGCACCCCCCCAAAAAAATTTCGGATCATACATGTATGTCAATGTTACTGTAGATAAAGTATCAAACAATTTCGAAGCACGCCCTCAGTATAAAAACTTTTCTCGCTCGCTTCGCTCGCTCAAGGTATAATGGCATAGTGGTTTAATTAACACATTGTTAAATCCTTTTATTTGAAAACGGTATTTTTTACCCTATCAATGCACTACCGCAACCGTTTTATGAGGCTAGAAACGGACCCGAATATTGACCAAAATCTTACGCCCCACTAAGCTGAAATCTTGGATCCGCCCCTGAAGGTCGTACAAATATTATCTTTACAGCTGTTACAAATTGAATAATAATGACATTTGTCTACGTATTTCCATAGTTATCATATCATCATTCCATTTCACTTAGAAAGCGTTCTTAACAATAACTGTTGGCAACAGACTGAAAACATTGTATGACAAAATGTATTTCATACGCGTGTGTGTTTCGTTTTTGTTTTTTAAAACAGGTTGATACCACGCAGCACGGAGGTATCCGATTGCCCATCCCTACTCTTACTATCTAATAGTTTCGTATGGTACGTTGTCGTGCTCGGTCAATTGAGCCCGGTAGACCCGATACACGAGACCGCCCGGTATACGTCCAGATGTCCAGCAGCCGTCATATGGGCACGAACGTTAAGGTTGCGGTATTATAAATATAGCATGGGTTTGGCAGCGCCCCTTTCCGGGAGTGACCCGAGTCAGAAGTGAAAGGTCACACAAAAAAAAACAACATGCCAGATACATGTTTCAAAATACATTTTCAGAATTGTTTATGAATTTATAAATAATATTTATTAAAATGAGAGCATTTATTGTTATCAAATGTATTTTTTCAAACCATTTTGAACATGAAATTCTGAGGTTAACCCCCACTCAGAAACAGGTATATCTTTAATGCGGTTATGCATGTAAACAAATATGGAGGCCTCCAATGAAAGTTCTGTAGGGGAAAAAGAAATATAAAAAGATCGGACAGGAAAAGTAGCATTCAAGGAGGACAGTCAACCATAAAACACAGAAACAAACACGCAAACAGACAAACAAGAAGGCAATAATAATAAAAGCAACGACATCACAAACATAAAAGGGTGGACAATAGGGCAACCGCCATGGAACAGTCAGTGGCAAAGTAGGCCACTGGGGGGTTTAAACCGGTTCAGGGTGCACCAAACCTCACACTTACCCTACTGCCATCCCATTAAAACAGGACAATGTAAATAAACTTTATGATTTTGTATGTTCTGTTTTATTGTTTTGTCTTCGGAAAAGCTTGCATTGTGGGAAAGCAATCAGTGAACTGCAACCTAAAGTTCCAGTTGACGTTCAGCGGCCGCCATGAGGTATACGCTAGCTACTTAATAAAAAAAGCGTGATAAAAAAAATCTTACCCCAAAACTAAATAAAGATTGACTGTCGTGTATCCAGGCAAATACTGAAACATACAAGGTTAATTTAAATACATGAATATTGAAAACATTTAAACAAGACAGTTCAATTAAAATTGCTATATTCAGATACATCTGCGATCTGTACTGGAAGAAGACGGTTTACATGTTTTCCTTAGTTGTCTTAATAGTAAATAAATTCGAAAGTCATAATTCGTTGATGGTTGTTTGGTTGAATGGTGTTTAACGTGATTTTCAGCCCTTTTTAGGCTATCATTCTGTGACGGTATTTTTTAAGTAGTGGAGGCAGACTATCCACTGTTTTCCTGAATAGAACAAGTACTGTATATCTCCCGCCATATATATGAATTGACCCTTTAGATCTCTTTCTCAATGAAAGTTTTTTATAATCCCTATAAAGAGAGAATATTTGTTGTTTTGGATTGAAAACCAGATTGTGTTCCATCTCAAAGTGGTCGAACTTCAGTATTTTCGCTCATGCTTGGCATTCGTGAACTATATGCTGGTAAAGTTAAACAATCTGGTAAAGTTTGATAAAGATCGGATGGAAAATCGGAATTCCCTATCGCCTTAACGAGGCAAACGTTAACAACCGTCGACTGACGCACGACTGACGGACAACTGACGGACAACTCGCCATCCCATACGCTCAGCTGGCTAGTAGAGCTAAAAACTGTCGAAATCTATTCAGTGGTTCATATGAAGAAGATTTTTTAAGGTTATGACCATATATGGTAATGGCGGCCATCTTGGATAATGCATTGATCTAATTTGTATAATTTAAAGGCATTGACCTCAGAATCGTCCGCGTAAAATTTGATCAAAATTGGCCGTGCAGTTTCTGAGATGTTGTTTACCCTCCCCACACCCTCCCTTCAACGGCGGCCATCTTGGGTGTGGCGTTGTCCTAATTTTTACAAATTTGAAAATCATTGACCTATCATGCAATTCACCAAGCAGTTTTGGAGAATAAACATTTTAAAAATATTTTCCTATACTATTCTATGTAAAACTGTGACCCCATGGGAGGAGCAAGATTTGACCTGTGACCCACGGGGCGGAGCAAGATTTGACCCCAGAATCACCATTTGAACATTTGACCATATATGGTAATGGCTGCCATCTTGGATGTGGCATTGACATAATTTGTACAAGTTTGGAAGGCACCGACCTCAGTATCGTCCATGTGAAATTTGGTCAACATTGGTCTAGCGGTTTCTGAGGAGATGTCGTTTATAAATGCCCTATATAAGTCTATATAAAACATGTAAAATCTCCATAGTAACACACTTTGGAACCCCAGGGCACAGCCATTTTTGACCCTAGGAAATTGTTTGTAAAACTTTTGTAGTCTATGAATTGGCGATCATTGATAAATAAAAAAAACTGTCTTAAATCTGTTCAGCGGTTCTTCAGAAGATTGTTTAAGGTATTGACCATATATGGTTATGGCGGCCATCTTGGATGTAGCATGGACCTAATTTGTACAATTTTGGAAAAATTTGACCTCACTATCATCCATGTGAAATTTGGTCGAAATTGTCCAAGGAGAAGATGTTTAAGCAAGAGCTAACGGGCGGACGGACGTCAGACGACGGATGGACAAAAAGCGGTCTTTGAGTACCCCCACAAACACATCTCACCCCACTTCACACACACACACACACACACTCACACGCACACACACACCACACACACACACACACATACACACACCAAACCCCTGGGGCAGACGTCACAAAGATTAAAAATTGTTCGGTATTTTGTTAATCTTTTTCATAGACGAGTATATAGGGTATACCAAGTTATATGAAAAATTATGAAAAATTACAGAGTAAATGAATTTATAGTGTATGTGATATTTTACCCTGGGCCCCAGCGGGTGAAAATTTACACATATACAGCTTAATGCCATCAACATAACATTCCATTTAGCTTAGTGGTATACTTGTAATACTGTTCACATGGTCACATATTTTAATTGATTCATTTAATTCACGCATGCGGAAATCCTGGTTAAACTATACTAAATTTTATAAAGTTTTGGTATAAAGTATACTTAATTTTATTAAAAATATAGCAGACAAAAACATTTTGGTAAAGTTGTTTGAATGTGTGATTAACTTTTAAATCATGAACAGAAAACAATAATAACAGACATGAAGCCAACACATAGCATATTTAAACAATTGAGCTGATCGATGTTTAAAGCATGTTTTAATAAAGTGCCCGGTATTGGATTGGACATAATAAACTCGAGCGTATCAAAAGAAACTGAACTTACAAATAGATGAGATACACAGAACCAGAACTTACCAATAGACAAGACACCTAGAACAAGCGAAGTGACGAGAGACACCCAGGAGACTGCAATAGCAGCATAACGAAACTTGACTGCAGTTCTCAACGACAGGCGGCGCTGTCTCGACAGTAGAATAGCTGAAAAATCAGGTTTCGAAAAACAGATTTAGAACAAAATAGACAATTATTTAAACATGACCATGACCCCGTAACGGAATCTATAGGCTTCAGTGTCCTAAATATACATTAAAACAAGAGTCCAATGACCTTGAAACTCTACTGATATATTTTGATAGCCAGATCAGCCATGGGAACCTGTGAAGTGTTATGGAAATAGGTCCACTTTCAGAGAAGTAGTCGCCACAAGTTTTCTTTAAATAACTCTATGTAAACAAAGACGGCCACTGGCAGCCAATAATGTTTTTTTGGTTTAGAACCAACTACATGTCATGCCAGTCATTTTAGTACAGGTTCCAAATCTATACCACATACGGTTTTTGAGAAAAACGCCACAAAGTTGTATTTTTAAAATCTATTTTTAGCTGTCGTGACCATCTTTAATTTCCGGCCGACCTGAATTTTACTTAGGACTAATTAAACATCAAGAGCAACATTCCTGTAAAGTTTCATTAAAATCCATCAAATTGTTTCAGAGGAGTAGTCGCCACAATTGTTTCCTATATTCCATGTAAACAAAGATGGCCGCTGGTGGCCATGTTTGACATCCAATCAAAATGAACTTCGGTTAGGGCCAGCGACATGTCGCACCAGTCATTTTGGTAAAGGTTCCAATTCAATATCATTTGCAGTTTTTGAGAAGTAATCGCTAAAAGGTCGCCTTTTTAAAATCTATTTTAGCAGTGGTGGCCATCTTGAATTTCGTACTGACCTGAATCTTTGCTAGGATTAACTAGACATCAAGGGCAATATTCCTGTCAAAATTCATGAAATTCCATCGAGGACTTTCGGAGGATTATTCCCCACAAGTTTTTCCTATATAACGCTATGCAAACAAAGGTGGCCATTTTTGACATCCAATTACAATGAACTTTGGTTAGGACCAACTACATGTCGTGCCAGTCCTTTCGACAAAGGTTCCAAATCAATATCACTTATTGCTTGTGAGAAGTAGTCGCCACAAAATCGCATTTTGTTTTAGCCGTGGCGGCCATTTTGAATTTCTGGCCGACCTGAATATTGCTAGGATTAACTAGAAATCTAGAGCAACATTCCTGTCAAGTTTCATGAAAATCCATCAAGCAGTTTCAGAGGAGTAGTAGCCCCCCAAAAAAATAGTCGCCACAAAAATATATTTAACAATTTCAAAATTAAAATCATCTCAGTCTCTTGTCATAGATTTTGCTAATTATTTCACCATGTTAAATAGGGAGAGTTACATCGAGAAAAGAAGCGTTAGTATCAGAAATATTAGCTTTGTTAAGTTGAAGTTCTTACTAACCACAGTAGAAAAGAAATGGTTGTCAATGTTCAATATGTCATCAAGATACCGAGGGATGTCATTAAAGGCTTCAATAACATCTGGTGAAAGACTCAACATGAAATTTCTTTCATAGTAATATAAAAACAAATCTGCGACAAGGGGTGCACGGTTCGTACCCATAGGGATTATCATGGTAAATGAAAACTGATTTTCAACTTCCGTTATTTCTTTTATAAATGACATTTTCATTGCAAAACGCTTCCTCCATCCACCCCCACCCCCACCCACACCCCATCCCCACCCACCCGCCTCCCCATCACCCTATGCTTATTTACTCCATTGATAAGGTATTATACACACATCAAACACAAACCACCTACATATAAATCGCTCTTAAGAAAATATCTACATTGCCTTCTACAAATCTATGTTTTCAGTTGTTTTGCTAAAGAGACAGCGAAGTTAACGCGTCTTTTCTTGATTTAGATCTCTCGATTGAAAATGGTAAAATGATTAGCAAAATCTATGACAAGAGAGATGATTTTAATTTTGACATTGTTAATTATCCCCACTTGGATGGGGATGTTCCCCGAGCAACTTCTTATGGGGTTTATGTGTCTCAACTTATTCGTTTTTCTAGAGCTTGTACTCGAGTAGAGGACTTTAATATTCGTAATCTTTGTATAACTAAAAAGTTACTCAATCAGGGTTACCGTTACCATAAACTTCCTAAAACCTTTGCAAAATGTTATTATCGTAACCCTGATCTTCTTTCCAAATATAAAAGTAATTTAAGGACTCTTCTGCGACAAGGACTATCACAACCTGACTTCTATGGTAATATTCTTGGTCATGATCACTTTCATACTATATTTGTTAAACTTGTTAAAACGTTTATCAAAAGAGGTTATGACCCTATCATTTTGCAACGTACTGTATGCTTGGTGGTGGGCCCTTTTACAGTTCGCCACTATGCTTTGCTCTTTAATTGTACGATGACCGGACAGACTGTGGACCCTATGATGACGCCTACCTAAAGTCCATTGGGACGGTGGCGTTTGATGTTTGTCTATGATCTTTCTTGTCGTGCCCTTAATGGTTTATTCTCTTACTGCTCTGGCTTCTGCCAAGTCATTGTGGCTTTCTAGGCTATTGTTTTTTTTGTATTATATTTACACGAGCATATTTGTGTTTTACTTATATTGCCTACTGATGGTGCCTTGTGGTTAGAGATTAGATCATGGCGGGGATTTCTTTATTTACACTGTCCTGTTTTAATGGGATGACAGTAGGGTAAGTGTGAGGTTTGGTGCACCCTAGAACCGGTTTAAACCCCTAGTGGCCTACTTTGCCACTGACCGTTACAAGGCGGTAGCCCTATTGTCAACCCTTTTGTGTTTGTGATGTCGTTTGCATTTATTATTGCTTTTGCCTTCTCGTTTGTCTGTTTGCGTGTTTGTTTCTGTGTTTTGTGGTTCACTGTCCTCGTTGAATGATACTTTCCCTGTCCGATCTTTTTATATTTCTTTGTGTAAAATCTGTCATCCGATTTCGCTACACTGTCGGCAGTTTCTATACCCTGCCATCCCATTTCGCTACACTGCTAGTGCAGTTTATGTACACTTATGTACATAAGCCACATTGCCTGTGCAGTTTCTGTACTTGCCATCCGATTTAGCTACACCGTTTGTGCAGTTTCTGCACGCTGCCAGGCTGCCATCCGATTTCGCGACACTGCCAGTGCAGATTCTGTACCCTTATGTACATAAGCTACACTGCAATTTCTGTACTCTGTCATCCGATTTTGCTATACTGCCTAGGCAGTTTCTGTACTTTTCCATCCGATTTCGCTACATTGCCAGTACAGTTTCTGTACTCTGCCATCCGATTTCATGACACTGCCAGTGCAGATTCTGTTCCCTTATGTACATAAGCTATACTGCCTGTGCAGTTTCTGTACCTTTCCATCCGATTTCGCTACATTGCCTGTAAGGTTTCTGTACCCTGCCATCCGATTTCTACAAACTGCCTGTGACAAACCTAAACATACAATGTCCGCATTCTGGCTCTTATATCCAGGCAAACTTATTGACAAATCCTTTAAAACTATAGAATAGCCACCTTTTCCTTAAGTAACGTCACTTGCCAGGTCTCTGTTTACATTCATGTCAGCTGGCAGTAAAAAATGGCGAAATCGCATTTGGGGTTAAGTTTTCCAAAACATGAATAATAAGTTTTGTACAAAACGTTCATCCCCAATAAATACAACAATCTAAAACTTCACCTTGCGATTTTCAAATTGTCATGACCCTTCCCCTCTGGAGATTGCTCACATGCCAAATTATCGGAACCAATCAGATTGCAGATCGTTGCATTTGTTATATACTATTTAATACCGGAACTATGTGTCTACTGAACCGACGGTTCATGGTTCGGGCCTTATATAAGGCAACATTTTTTAAACCATACAATGATAAGATACTTCAAAAAATATTATACGAAACTACTACGGAATAAATCTGATTGGTTCCGACAATTTGGCATTTGAGTACTCTGTCTGCTTCAGGACAAAGCGGGAAAAGGGCGTGGCTTGTTATATCTACTGATTAAAGATCAGCAGAGCTTCTTCTGTCGTGAGGCGTCCGTCGTCCGTCCGGAGCAACTTCTCATGGGGTCTATGTGTCTCATCTTATTCGTTTTTCTAGAGCTTGTACTCGAGTGGAGGACTTTAATATTCGCAATCTTTGTATAAAGCTATTCCATCATGGCTACCGTTACAATAAACTTCGTAAAACCTTTGTTAATTTTATTATCGCAATCCTGACTTTCTTTAAAAATACGAAAGTAATTTAAGAACTCTTCTGCAACAAGGACTATCACAACCTGACTTCTATGGTGACGTGATTTACAAACTTCGTAAGATCCTTGGTCACCACTTTCATACTATCTTTGTTAAACTTGTTAAAAGGTTTATCAAAATAGGTTATGCATGACCCTATCACTTTGCAACTCACTGCATGCTTTGTGGTGGACCCGTTTACAGTTCGTCATTATGCTTTGTTCTTTAATTGTACGATGGTCGGACATACTGTGGATCCTATGATGGCGTCTACCTACAGCCCAAAAGGACCGTGACGTTTGACGTTTGCAATATTGTCTTGTCGTGACCTCACTGATTCTCTTGTTGTTTTGGCTTCTGCTAAGTCATTGAGTATCTTCTTTGTGGCTTTCTATGCTATTGTGTTTTGTATTTATATATACCCAAGCATCTAAAAATGTATTGCTTATATTGCCTATTAATGCTGCCTTGTTGGTTAGAGAATAGTTCATGGCTTAGCTGTTTACATTGTACCGTTTTATTGGGATGACAGTAGGGTAAGTGTGAGGTTTGGTGCACCCTAGAACCTGGTTTAGACTCCCAGCGGCCTTGTTTGAGAATAGTTAATGACGGGGATTTCTTTGCTTACCTGTTTACACTGTCGCGATCTATTGGGATGACAGTAGGGTAAGTGTGAGGTTTGGTGCACCCTAGAACCTGGTTTACACTCCAAGCGGCATAGTTTGCCACTGACCGTTCCAAGGCGGTAGCCCTGTTGTCAACCCTTTTTGTGTTTGTGACGTGATATTCCTTATTAACATTGGCATTCATATTTGTCGTTTTGCGTGTTTTTTTGTTTACTGCGTTTTGTGAAAGCTGAATTTCCTGTTCGCTTTTTAAACTTTTTTCCATATAATGTTTAGATCTTGCGACTTTTAAAACGATTGAGTTATCATCAATTGAGATAAGATTGAAAAAGTCAATTAAATGGTTGAAACACAATGTCATTTATTTAACATTAAACTAGAACTTTGTACAAATTTAATATAAAAGCCAGGTGCATATCTTTACATAATGCTAATGAAAAAAGTGTTATGTCACACACTAATTCCCTGCCAATTACATTCTGGGTTTAGGGGTAGAGGGGGTGCAATTTCTGCACTGAAATACTAGGCCTTTATACGGTTAAGGAGGATTTCGCGCCACAAACAAAATGATATTTTAATAACATATTGTTGGCTTCCAGTATCATTGCAAAGGCGGCGCGAAAGCCTGTTTTGCTTGATATTGAGTCGGATATTGTGTCCGAGTTGCAATCTTACAGAATGAGCCAGTATAGTGGCACATAGTGAAGCACGTGCTACATGGCCGATCAAACATAAACATTGTAGGAAACCCAACTATTTCAACCAATCAGTTGCCTCAGATTTTCCAATACTTGCACAATTTATTCATGAAGATTTTACTACCATCGCTAGTCGTGGTCTGGAGCGTGACCTATATATAATATATCGATAAAACCTATGGTAATGACTAAGTCGGATAGAATATACGCTCTCTCCCATTTCGGTTTCTTAATGGTCAAGATTTCTCTTCATAGCCTCTATCCTATACTAAACATCCCTTTGTACAACCAAATGATTTCAAAATCATCCGACTCGATATCCTGCATGGGTAGGGCATTGCGTTTCCTTATAACATGTTGCCTCTACATGTGAAATACAAATACACCACTGGGACGTTGGCATGAGATACTGCCCCGAGATACTGCCTTGAGATACTGCCATATTGGTTTAACCGAAACCAGGGTGAATTATCGTTGTATGTCGTAGATCTTTGTCATTATTTAAAAAAGGTAACTTTACCATATACATGTAGATATTGAACGACATGGCGATAAACACATAAACTATAATATGATAACTGGAACAGATGTTTTGCAGAATCACGTTGCTATATAGTATGTGATATTGCATCTGATATTGATCTACAAGGTCTCCTTTCATAGTAGTATATGGTTATGCTAAACGGGTTGACAGCATATTTCTGCGTAGGCAGTATAAGTCCGGGCCTACGTCTATTTTTCAGAAATCGAAAAATTAAAAAGTAAAAAATGCAAAAGAAATAATAAAAAATGGGGGAATGTCTGTATGAGCTGTAGGTGCACCTATAAAAAGTGTGTGTCTGGGGATGGGTCGGGGGTATTTTCAGATACCAAAATCTATTCTGACGCAAAAAATATCACGTTATACTTCCCTGCTGATACAGACTTTGCACGAACTATTCATGTACACACGACAACTCATATGCTGTCATGTCAGTGTGAATTACTCAACATGAAGGTCCCCATCTCTGCAGAACATTTGACCTTAAACAGCACTTAATTGCGTGTTCTATACATTCGGTTCATAGTTTACGTGTATAATTGCGTGTACTATACATTCGGTTTATAGTTTACGTGTAAATATTTACATTCACTAAATAATATTTCTGTTGAAAAAGATATTATCGTTCAAATTTTAATAAACTTCATTTTTCAAGTAGATGATGCTATGTCGAAAGTGGGGCTACTGTCGTAGGTGGGGTTACTGTCGCATGTGGGGATACAGTTGTAGATGGGGCTACTGTCGTAGGTTGGGCTATTGTCCAGGCATCCAATGTGGCCCAACAGAAAATGGTTACTCCAGTGTCTGAAATGCACCGATTCTCTTGTAAGAAATGATTAGCATTTTTTCGGCGTTTATGCCAACGCAAATCGTGTTGTTGTTTTTTTCATTTTCTATCGGCTTTTAAAACCGCATAAACACCGAAAATACGAGAATTAATTCTTAAGAAGCGCCACTGAATGGTTATGTTTACTAAGAAACCATCAATTATTTTTCCCCATTGACACCAATGTTAAAATGTCACATATTAATGATTTATTGCATCGTCAAATCAAGTATGTATAATGCAGCAGTGTAATTTGCATACAGAAAAATAAGTTCAATAGAATAATCACCAGAAAAAGTTCAGAAGTTTTAGAAGAAAGTTTCCGTTTATTTACTAAACAGGTCAATGGTACAGCTGTCTGAACAGGTCAATGGTACAGCTGTTTTCATTGAAAGTGCTCACAAAGTGAAAGCATAGATTCGAAAAGTGTCAGCAATAACCATTAAAACTTTTGAATAAACTCCTTTTGCATACAAGAACAAAATCGAATAGAAATGGTCTGTTTTCTTCCTACATATAATGCTCCTTTCCAACAAAAACAAGAGAAAATACTTTTATAATAGGAACTACATTCTACTACACCACGGAGGTTTATATACAATTGGTGGTGGTAAACATATACATTTCAATGAAATGACACAATGATGGTGATACTTGTTATATATCGTTATGGTAAAACATCCATTTACAAGTACAGTATATATTATATTGTTTCAGACGAAATATGAAACTATTCTACCTTTTTCATTGGTTGTTTTTGCTGTCCGGTTATCGTTACCCTGTCCGTCACTATCAGGATGTGTCGCTGATACGTGCTGCAGATCAAAAGCGTCCATGTTATACTTTACTATATACAGTCAAAATGTTGACGTATATTTCATATATCCTGGGAAAAAAACACAACGTATTTATCTATAGTCCTTTGATTTGAAATCCCTGCTGGGGAACTGCATTTCTTTATACTGAATAGGACGAAATATTATTTTTCTAGTTACAGGTGAGAATAATATAATCGAATGCATCATCTATCACATACCAGTACAAATCACAGATATTGATATGTACAGCTAATTATAACATGTTTTCCATTGTGTTTCAGTGGGTAAATTTAAAGCTACACATCTTGTATAAATTGTATAAAGCTATATATCCTGATATAAATTGCGTGCTTCTTTGTGGACGTGTCTTTAGTCGTAATGTCATGTTCACCTGCTCATGGCGAATTCGGAAATATGGGAGATCAAATTTACGCGCTGCATTTCCTCTCGTTGTCCTCTATCATTGTGTGAAGCCCAAGTACCATTTTTGTTTAAATGAAATGGGGTAACAAAGGTTTTAAAGATATTATATTTTGTTTTTGCTAACCATTACTTGTTGCTTACATCAAAACTGGTTAATAAATAATATATCCTATATTTGCCTATAAATACGTATTTTTAGTATATCAATTAAAATATATTTATATTTCTTTTACAGGTGAAAAGAAGTTATATACACATATGGGAAAACATCAGCAGAAAAAAAATGTTGTCGTGACTATGAACCGAACCCACGCGGAGGGTATTATTCACGTTACATTATGATTACGTAAATCACGCCTATCGGGAATACTTTCTTTTATAGAAACTATACCTCCAAATATCGGCAAATTTACACAAAAATACCGTTTATTAAAACTCTATCCATGTGTTCAGGTCATATAATAATGTATATGTTAAAAGTATAGGTTTATACGGGTTCTTAAAATACCCGTGACTGAATATGTGTAAAATGAATTATGAGTTGGTAACTCTTAATTCGACGCTCCAGTTTTTTGAAGTTTGGTCTTGCTGGTTAAAGCCATTTATATTGTGTCTTTAGTTTAATTTCTCAAAATATCTAAGTTATATGTTTATGTATACCCAATCTCATTAAAAGCAGACCCTTAATCACGCTATGATAATCTACGCTACTAAGGATCTGACAACACTGCATTGGAGGTCACGTCAGTTTGACCTTACGATTAGCCAATCAGATTTCAGCCTACAAAATCGATCGGGCAAACGCTGTGGAGCAGTCTAAGCTCGGTATTGGAAGAGACAGTGTCCGTAATTTTTAGCTTACATCAATCCAGTTCAGACCATCGAACAGGCAGGATGTCTTGCGGCCGTCTGGGACAAGGTGACCCCGCAAGGCGTGCAGCTGGCTGGAATCGTCCGCGCCATATTGTGTGCGATATGGTAGCCGCTTGGAGGTTTATTAATATGTTGTGCATATGTCTTAACGTGGCCCTAAAGAGGGACGATTAAACAACTACTTGAAACTGACGCTGGACCAGCGAGATACCCCTTGTCACTGCGAGTCCCCGCATATGATGACAATAGGCAGACTACGATGGATCGCAACAGCTCACGCTTGACCTTCTGCGTTGGATTAACCCAGCGAGTTGTGCACCTGTCGTGTGATGCTTGGGTACCCTGAGGGTCGATGCAGTTGTCTAATGATGTACGGATCCTGAGGGTATGTAATTACAAGATGGTGTGGATACTGGAGGAGCCATTACCAACAGAACCACGGGCGGCATGTGCAGCTGGATTGACCTACTTGGGACATATTTGGCGCCACTAATCTCCTGTCTCCTGACTGGACAATACGTTTTCGAGCCGGCAATCGGATTGACCTAGTCAAAATTCTGCAGGCAATCCGATTGGCCAAAATCTTCTATTGAAACAATAATCTACTTTGACTTTGGAATCTTCTACAGACTATCAACGATGGGTTTCTACACCAACATGCCACCAACTCAGCTTTACTGCTGCTGGCTTGTAATCTCCATTGTATCTCATTGATAAATCGACATTACAACCAACTAAATCTTCTGTTGAAGAGCTCGTCAAAATGCCTAGTGGCAACATGGCGAGGATAAACAAATACTTCTACTTACCTTTTAGCTTATAAAACACATCAACCAATATTGAATATTTGCTGAATAAAACCAAGATTGTTTGACGGAATTCAATAGCGCTACAAAAAAAAGAAGAAGTACCACTTCGTGTAACACTACGGCCTCGCCATTGTACTTAACATAATAACAGTTTATAAATGCCACACAATTAGAGGTAAAGTACACCCCTGTTAATCCTTATTTTAACTGATCCTGCAATGGGAGTTTCCTAAAACTGTCATTTTCTCAGTGGTAAATCATCTGAACACCTGTTATTGTTTACTTGCTCTAAACTTAGTTTCTATGGAAGTTTCTGGAAAACTATGAATTCTGGGAGTGAAGAGGTATTGCCATATTAGGGAAGACCAGTCGCCGAATGTCTTGGGTAATGTATGCATGCAATGATGCAATCACCATGGCGTTAACCTGTAGTACACAGGTCGATGTCCACAGGTGGGCATGACTGACTGCCCAGTGGTAGTCTGGGTAATCTTCTGGTGTACTATTGAGCGCACGGAAAGTCTAGCAGAGTCGGGGGTTCAGGAGTGGAGAGTCTACCGATCTTAGGCAGGGTGTTGAATAAGTTAAAATATACTATGCAAGCTAGTAGTAGGGAAGTTGTTCAGCGTTACATAATAATTGAGGACATTTTAGACATTTTAACGTTTCTAACAGTTTGTGAACCTAAGACATTTAATAATAGAGACTATTTAAGTAGTTAACAAATGGAAGTACTGAACAATGCGAAACAGATGTATATAATTATACTGAACCAAACAGCTAACGCACCAGTAGACAATACCTTTAATATTTCAATAATAACAATCAATACATTAAAACAATTTATAGTACAAACCACAGCATTAACACACGGCGATTTTTTCTTCTTTTTTTGGGGATATATGTGTTTTATGTGGATTTTCGATTGTTCAGTTCACTGAAACATCTTTTGAAGTGCATATAAAACGCGGGATTTCATTGGTTGAATTTAGTTTATCTTCTCATAAATATTGATAAGATGAAAGGTTTATCTGACGTGACCTCCAAGGCAGTGTTGTCAGATCCTATAGCGGAGAGTATCAAAGCGTAATTAGGATATGATTTTAATGAGATTGATGTGTACTTCGTCGTCAGTAGGTTAAGAAACGGTGTACATATGTTGTAAAATGTGTTGTATAGCTACTTAGGAAATCAAGAAGTGACCATAGTTTATATTGAATCTATAGAATTTGGATTCTCAAAATATGCAATATATATATATATATACATATATATATTGTCAGTTGATTTAGAAACGGCATCATGTTTAAAAGGTGCCAGTTGATGACGGTATAGAGACTTTAAAATACACTAATGTATTGTATTGAATAAATCAGTAATACTTTAAACGCAAAAGAACGTAAACTAACCGGAAAAACATTTGGCTCTTCTTCATCAATGTTATGATGTGGTCGCTTTTCATTATGATGTTGTCACTTTTCATTATGATGTGGTTACTTCGCATAATGATGTGGTCGCTTTTCATTATGATGTGGTCACATTATGATGTGGTCGCTTTTAATTATGGTGTGGTACTTTACATTATGATATGGTCGCTTTTAATTATGATGTGGTCACTTTTCATTATGATGTGGTCGCTTTTCATTATAATGTGGTCGATTTTCATTATGATGTGGTCACTTTCCATTATGATGTGGTCGCTTTTCATTATGATGTGGTCACTTTTCATTATGATGTGATCACTTTTCATTATGATGTGGTCGCTTTCCATTATGATGTGGTTACTTTTCATTATGATGTGGTCGCTTTTCATTATGATGTGGTCACTTTTAATTATGATGTGGTCGCTTACCATTATGAAGTGGTTACCTTGCATTATGATGTGGTCGCTTTTCATTATGATGTGGTCACTTTTCATTATAATATGGTCGTTTTTCATTATGATGTGGTCACATTCCATTATGATATGGTTACTTTACATTATGATGTGGTCACTTTCTGTTATGATGTGATCACTTTCCATTATGACGTGGTCACTTTACATTATGATGTGGTCTGTTTTAATTATGATGTGGTAAGGTTCTATTATGATGTGGTCACTTTGCATTATGATGTGACCTGTGTGATCACGAGGTTTACTGCAATTAGCGCCATCTATTGACAGTTAGCTGCTTGAAAAATTCAAAATGGCGACAATGATATAAATCCTAAATTATGTTAAAGTATCCGATGAAATATATTTTCATGCGATTAAATAGTCTAAATGTATACAACACTGACTGTTTACAACTTTTTAAAACTGTAAGATGCAATGTTAGTTTGTACACATGTTACAGTCGTAACAGTAGTTACATTCGTAACAGTAACTCGATACTGTTTAATCTATATAGCCCTGTGATATGCATGGTAGACTGCGAGTGTGTAGTAAGTACATAGCTTGAGTGTTAGATTTAAAGGGACTGGAGGCGATCTGGAAATGTCTTAATTGTGGAGGTTAAACGGTGGTGATGGGTTAGGGGGTGCGGGGTGGGGTAGTCAGTAAACATATATACCAAATATCAAAGCAAGACCTTCAATACCCCAGAAAATTGCAGACATGGTAACTGAAGAGAAACCACGAAGAACAGAACAAATATTTGTCTATTTATCTGGGGTGATGGTGGTGGTGGTGCAGGAGTGGGGAAGGTGTGTGGTTTATGGGGCTAATGAAATGTACAGGCTTGTCATTGTTACTTGATGTATGCAGTGAGTTTCACTGAAATGTATGAAGCTGCTTAAAAAACTTTAACCGAAGTAGAAATTTTGTTATCATCTGGCTAAAATTAATAAAAAGTTATGAAACATGTGTCTGAAAGTGTCCTTGATGACTCTAATGACACTTGTCAAGCTCCTTTGACAGAGATATATGGCTAGTGGGTATTGAAATAAATGGACTTGCCAACAAATAAGAAATTCTAAGTCGAAAAGGGGCTACACCTTTCCTAAAATACAATACAGAAAATATTTATCCACAAAAAGGGCCATAATTTTGATTTTATTTTTTTAAAATGCAATACAGAGTTATGGAACATGTGTCTACTAGCATCCGCGCTTTACTGAAGTTATATTGATACTTTTGCAATCATCTATTGAAATACAAGGACTTGCCTAAAAACTTTAACCAGAATTTTGAAGTTGACAAATGGACATAACTTTGCTTAAATGCACTACAGAGTTAATATGGAACATGTGTCAACTATTGTCCTTGTTATTCCAAGCTTTACTGAAGTATTGTTGATGTACGACTTTCAGTTATTAAAATACACGGACTTGTCAAAAAGAACTTTAACCAGAAATTCAAAGTATGAAAAGGGTCATGTTTTTGCTTCAATGCAATACAGAGTTATGGAACATGTGTCTACCAGTGTCATTGGTGGTACTGATGACGTATTTCAAGTTATCAAGGTGACTGTACCAAATAGGTAAAATCTGACGAAAATATTTCATTGGTACGACCAGGGACTACGGGTCCTGGTACGACTAACACTAGAGTATGCATCATCCGTATTGGATCCCCATAATACAAACAGGAACACAGGAACTATAATGATCGTGCCCCAGGTTGTGTAACACAGATGAAACTCAGGAACTATACTTATCGTGCCCCAGGTTGTGTAACACAGATGGTACGCAGTGACTAAACTTATCGTTCCCCAGGTTGTGTAACACAGACAAATGGTACGCAGGAACTATACTTATCGTGCCCCAGGTTGTGTAACAGAGATGGTAGGCAGAACCTACACTTATCTTACCCCAGGTTATATTTAATACATATGGTACGCAGGAACTATACTTATCGTGCCGCAGGTTGTGTAACACAGATGGTACGCAGGAACTATACTTATCGTTCCCCAGGTTGTGTAACACAGATGGTACGCAGGATATATACTTATCGTACCTCAGGTTGTGTAACACGGACATATGGTAACAATGAACTATATTTATCGTACCGCAGGTTGTGTAACACAGACAGATGGTACGCAGGAACTATAAGTATCGTACCTCTGGTTGTGTAAAACAGACGGCACGCAGAAACTATACAGTACAGTAGGCTTTTTAACACAGACAGATGGTACGCATGAACTAAACTTATTATACTTCAGGCTGTGTAACACAGACACCTTTACGCAGGAACTATACTTAGCGTACCTCAGGTTGTGTAAAACAGATGGTACGCAGGAACTATACTGATAGTACCTCAGGTTGTGTAACACAGATGGTACGCAGGAACTATACTTATCGTACCCCAGGTTGTGTAACACATACAGATGGTACGCATAAACTATACTTATCGTACCACAGGTTGTGTGACACAGACAGATGGTACGCAGGAACTATACTTATCGTACCGCAGGTTGTGTGACACAGACAGATGGTACGCAGGAACTATATTTATCGTACCTCAGGTTGTGTAACACAGACAGATGGTACGCAGTGACTAAACTTATCGTTCCCCAGGTTGTGTAACACAGACAAATGGTACGCAGGAACTATACTTATCGTGCCCCAGGTTGTGTAACAGAGATGGTAGGCAGAACTTACACTTATCTTACCCCAGGTTATATTTAATACATATGGTACGCAGGAACTATACTTATCGTGCCGCAGGTTGTGTAACACAGATGGTACGCAGGAACTATACTTATCGTTCCCCAGGTTGTGTAACACAGATGGTACGCAGGATATATACTTATCGTACCTCAGGTTGTGTAACACGGACAGATGGTAACAATGAACTATATTTATCGTACCGCAGGTTGTGTAACACAGACAGATGGTACGCAGGAACTATAAGTATCGTACCTCTGGTTGTGTAAAACAGACGGCACGCAGAAACTATACTGTACAGTAGGCTTTTTAACACAGACAGATGGTACGCATGAACTAAACTTATTATACTTCAGGCTGTGTAACACAGACACCTTTACGCAGGAACTATACTTAGCGTACCTCAGGTTGTGTAAAACAGATGGTACGCAGGAACTATACTGATAGTACCTCAGGTTGTGTAACACAGATGGTACGCAGGAACTATACTTATCGTACCCCAGGTTGTGTAACACATACAGATGGTACGCATAAACTATACTTATCGTACCACAGGTTGTGTGACACAGACAGATGGTACGCAGGAACTATACTTATCGTACCGCAGGTTGTGTGACACAGACAGATGGTACGCAGTTACTATACTTATCATACCCCAGGTTGTGTAACAAAGACAGATGGTATGCAGGAACTATTCTTAAAGTACCGCAGGTTGTGTAACACAGACAGATGGCACACAGTAACTATACTTATCATACCCCAGGTTGCGTAACAAAGACATATGGTATGCAGGAACTATTCTTAAAGTACCGCAGGTTGTGTAACACAGACAGATGGTACGCAGGAACTATACTTATTGTACTTCAGGCTGTGTAACACAGATGGTACGCAGCAGATATTCTTATCGTACATCAGGTTTTGTAACACAGATGGTACACAGGAACTATAATGATCGTACCCCAGGTTGTGTAACGCAGATAGAACAAAGGAACTACCAGGTTGTGTAACACCGATGGTACGCAGGAACTATACTTATCGTACCCCAGGTTGTGTAAACAGATGGTAGGCAAGTAGTATATATAGTGAGGGTACCAGGACAGTTTCCTCTCGCAGGACAAACAATCAGCAGTTGTCAGTTGTCTTCTGTTGTCCTTAACACAGAGATGCAAGCACCAAATGGTGACGGCATATTTGATATCAGACATCTTTTACGACTGCACAAACTGCTTAATCGCCCTTCGCTTAGGAAGAACTTTACCCATACCCCACTATCTATTAAACCTTAGTTAATCGCCCTCCGCTTGGGAAGAACTTTGCCCAAACAAGTCACTATCTATTAATTGTTGTAAATAACTAAAACATTTGCAATCATTAAACAAAATTAGACGGAACCGGACAGTAGTCTTCATCATCGCTGTGCATATCACAGAATTTACTTATACGCCAATGTATCTTGCCCATTACCTAGTATGTATCTTTTATCATCATAAGCTGACAAACTTTTCTTATTTATTTCATAACTGTTTAGGTTATGTTTTTTTGATCTGATTACTTTCATTTTATGGTGAGCTTCCATCGCTGTGAATAAAATGTTTTTATAATCATCGTGTGCTATTTGTTTTTTAACAACACACTTTTTAACACCCTTGCATTGTTTTGTACTAACCTCATTATCTAACATATACGAATATAGTTTACTTCGTAGTCCAACAAATTCAACAATAGGTATGCCACACGTTACATCCTTCATCTTACCAATAACCTTTTTATTATCATTAAAATGAAACTTTCTTTTTGGATCATAATCACAATTATCAAAAAGTTCTTTATCCTTGTAAAAGTCTGCATACACATCTTTTGTTTTTATTTCATAACACAAGGAATCGGTATCAGTAAATAATAACTTAGCTTTTTCATCATATTTATTTTTGATATAGTTGTAATGGAAATTATACATGTACATCAAATATTTTGACAAGTCTAAAATACACAGGCCAACATAACAAGGACGATTTAAAAATAATCGTTCTTTTATTCTGTTTATGGCAAATAATATTTTATTAAACATTTTACAAGAAATGAATGAAGGTCTTGCTGCATATTTTAAGAGAACCTCCTCGTCGTGAGTTAATTTAACATTAATTCTTTCTCTCAAATTTTCCATAGTTTTACCAAAAACTGAATTGTTCATCAGTTTGAAGAAATCCTTTTCAAAAGCATTTTTACCAGCTGTTCTCTTAGTAGTATTGAAGTCTATGTATATCTTCAACCACTCTGATTCGTCAAACTGTAGTATTCGGTGTATTTTTGTTACCATTAATCCAAGCTTTTTATACAATTCTAAGTTTCTAAAATGCACGACATACTTTTTTATTTTTCAGCGTCGTAACAAGTTTATTAATATTGCAAGATCCAAATTTAAACTTTTGTTTTAAATTTTTACAATAGTCTGACAACCACTCATTTTTTATATTTAAACTTTCTGGGGCAAGAGGATAATCATTATGCGAGTCATGCAGTTTCTTGGGATACTCAATATCGCACTCAACAATATAATTTGATTTTCCTTTTTCAAACTTATCAACCCACTTGAAGATACCAGTAGGCAACGGTTGGCACATGGCCCATCCATACAAGTTATTAGCATCAAGATATATTATGTACTTGCTTTCTTTTTCTTGTCGTAGTTTTTCATATATTTATTGTTAGCCTGTGAGTATCTGTTTGAGATATAACTCGTACCGCCTCTTAATCCTTTTTCCACATATCAGTTATTAAATCAAGTTGGATACCAGTCATCTTAAGGCATGCATCCCAGTCTAAACCAGGACTACTGAAGTAATGGCAAGGATCTAATTTGTAATACTCCATACACATTTTTCTAAAGTTTTCAAAAAGATCTGCAAGCAGCAGTACATCAGTCTTAAGATACAGATCATGATATTCTCCCATATTTTTAATCTTCAATGTTTTCCATATTTTTTAGCGTGTTCATAATCTGCATCTGAAATGTGTTCATCATTTAATTGTTAATAAAAGTTTACTTTGCCAGGTAATTTAACTTCTTTAAAACGTTCAAAACTGTTCATGTAATCATAAGGATAAACACCTTTCCTTTATATTAATTCTAGCTTGTCGCCAAAGTATTCCTGAGAGGTATACTGAAACGAGGGGATGTTTTTTACTAAATTTTCTGATGATTGAGACATAAACTGAAAACTGTCAATAAACACCAAACTTTGTCCAAAATTAAAAGCCATGTACTTTTCCATGTTATTTGGTATAACATTTATGTTTTTTTTTAAACTTTCCGATGTGTTGCATTATAAAGTGTGAAACATAACCTCTCAAATTATCAAACACAACAGGTATTTATTTAATTAGTCTGAAATTAATATTACATATGAGCGCTTCCTCTGTACTTTCCAGTTATATGACAATGGTCTCTAACTTTTCTAACGGAGTTTCCATATGCTACTGTACGACCTGGGTCATCTCTTTCAAGAGTTATTGAAAAACCATTACCACAAATATGACATGATTTAGCTTTTTGGAATTTAGCTTCTTCTTCCGGCGACATTACCAAATCTTTCTTAAAATGTGCATTCATAGTTTTTTTACACCACTTTTCTTCTGCTATCATTTTTTCTAAAAACGTGTAAACAGCGTTTGGTCCTCTGTATGTCACAACTGGTTTTGAATATTGATCATCATAACAACAAACAACCTTATGTCCATAGCCACAATCAGTATGTTGCTGATATGCTTCCGTGAATGATTTTTTAGGATTATTTGATGCTGAAGAAATACTTTCAGTTATCGCCTCAAAATCAGCATATATAGCAAACGGAACCATTAGTTGCCTGTCATAGTTTTTAAACTTAACTTTTTCATTCTTATTTGGCATTTCTACTGCTTGCTTAACATTATGCGAAAGACAAATAGATTTGTGTTTTTCCAGAACTCTTTCTAATTTACAGCACTGCAAGCATCTTCTGCAAAACCATTTTTTATTTGAATATAATGTTTGATTAAACATTAGCCTGTTAAAATCTTTTATCCACACATAATTTTCTTTTTCTTTTTCGGTGATCAAAAGCATATCACATGTTTTCTCTGCTTTATTTTTTGATATGTACAAAGGTTATACTTGATTATTTTCATATCCAAATATGTTAAAACAAATGTTGTTTTGTTTTTCTATTTTTGGGATTTGTTTGATAGTAACAGGAAATGTTATTCCTTTGTAATTTAGACCTCCGATATGCTTTTTATAATGCGATATTCTCCCGGGATGTGTTTTAACAGGAAACATAGAAGCTAAGTGGCACCATCTTAAGTACTCGTTATCTTTATTTTTTATATTTATTAGTCCTTTTTTAGCATTAGCAAGTTCTTTCGGTACATTTAAATACGAGCTACCTCGCAAAGGCTTATACTTTATTCGATTTATGTAGTGTGCATCTAATACCTCAATTAGCAAACCACTTTCCATCTGAATCCAATTTCCAACTCTATTTACAATTTCCTCACGTGCTTTGTCCAGCGCCTCAATAACACTATTTTCGGTTAATATTGTTGCCGCGTTAGAATTTAAGTAAGCTGTTTTGTATGTGGTTGCAGGATCTGTTTCTTTGTCTCCCATCGATGTTTTTTTAAAAGTATGTTTTACATCAACACTTAATTTAAAGCCACCCGTTTTTCTTAGTTCCGTTTTAAGAAATTTTATAACGCTTGGTTGTGTTTTCTGCAGTTGAGTGAGCGGGTCATTACTAATAACATTTACTTTTAAAACCTTGCTATACTGTTTTGGGGATGTTTCAATTTCTCGGATACTCATTATATAATACTATATGAGATTATATTTTAGGCCTATAATTATTTAATTTAATTATTTTGAAGTAAAATATTTGTTCCCTGGTTAGATTATATTATTTTTATTTAACCGGCATAAACAATATCAATTCCTTTGTCTAACAAAATGCTGTAGTAAGGAATAAAACAATGCTCAGTTACAAGACCACGAGTTGCTGATGAAATTTGTTTTTTTACAAAAAGCATGCAACCTGTTTATATCTGTTTTGTTTATTTTCCATGGTAATTTTAGTTGTTGTGCCATGGTTATAATTCTTTCAGTCAGATCATGAAAGTTTGTAAACACTATTAACTCTTTGTTAAAAATGAGATATAGGGTCCTATAGAAACCACAGCGTCCGAACGCAATAGCATCGTAGGTCCGCACTGCACTGCAAACAAGGACTTGATAATACAATGAAAGAGACAAAAAACAACAGAAAGTGTGGTGAAGACAGGGTTATCGACTTAGAACGGTCAGTAGGCAATAAGGTCAGTAGGCAATAAGGTCTACTGGTTAGCTTGGATAGATTTTATATGCGCACAATCCTCGCTATTATCCTGACTTCAGTGCCCAACTAGCCAAGACAGTGTAAACAAAACTACATCCCATCAAAAGGAATTCTCTAACAATAAAGTCCACATCCAGATAAACTAACTAAAGAAACACTTACAAAATAATAAACATCTCAGGATGTATCCAGAATCGTACTGAACAACCATAGTAGTTGCAGCTAAAGAGAAAACCAATCTAGGGTACGACCAGAAAACCCGAGGGATGAAAGCTCATGCACCCACCTCCCTTAGTTGGGGTTTCAGTAGAGTGCAATCAGAGTCCCAAGAGGTAGTCCGGTAATCGCACAAGTGAAAAGTGAAGCGTAATGACTGACTGTAGAGGGGTCAATCACTAAACATGCAGTGCGCTGTAAAACAAAAGGGTTATATCCTTTTCTGACGAACTTCCTGATTAAATTTTAAAGCGGTCAGGAAACCCGTCAGACCCCTTTAACTTTCGAAGTTTATAGACCACATCTCTATAAAATTAGGGTTGTGATATGCCTAGTCGCAGAAGTGTTTTTAGGTTGGTGTTGTACTTTTCCAGCAGGACCTCGTTGCGGCGGTAGAATTTAGAGAAAGATCTACGTATATTGTGATAACGAAGATCATTGAAGTCTATAACATCATTACACGCTCTAGCAAATCGAATGTGCTGGAAGATATACACCCCGTTTGAGGTAGCACGAGTAACTTCTCCATCCAGGTGTGGATAGTTAACGATGTTAAAATTGAAATCATCTCTCTTATCATAGATTTAAGTATGAATACAATAATTTGAAATCGAGAGATGAAGATCGAGAAATGTTGCTACTGTATCCGAACTGTTGGCTTTATTCAACGTGAGCTCTGGTGGATAAATTGTAGTAACCATATGAGCAGAAAACGGATTATCAATATTGAGTATGTCATCAAGATACCGAGAAGTATTTATTAAAGGCATCAATGATTTCAACCTGGCTTGCACGTGACAAACTCAACATAAAATCTCTTTCATCGCAGTGTAACAAGATTAACCAAGTGGAGACAACTCACCAAGGGAGAATCAAGAATAAATAAATTTACAAATTTATTTACAAGATGAAGATATATACAAATGAATACAAATGAAAAAGTAGAATTATCCAAGTTTTAAATCATGTTTAAAATGATGTTCACTGCACGTTAGATTAAACTGTTCGGTTTTAATCATCCTGAATATCTGAAATCTGTATTTATGATATATGTATACTATATCACACGCTATCTTATCTCTCAAAGCTATATCTAGCTGAGTCCTTCCGGTACAGTTCCCGGCACTAACACTTCTCTCCCGCGTTATATTGCAATCCCGTCCTTAGCAGTTGCTCTTCGTCCATATTTCCGCGTATTCCATTTACTATATACAGAACAACTGGCATTTTCAATAATGTAAATATATGCCCCAATAATCTTATCAGACAATACTTTGCTAAATATTCTGACGTTTGAAAACGTACAAGAATTAAAGACAATATCCTCCTAACTATCTATGGCTTTTACCGGCAGATATTTCCTTCAGAACAACAATTTAAATATGACAATAATTTACAACAAATAAAATGGATTTGACTTACCCTTTGCCGTTATGATATTGGTCACTGACTACTCTGGATAATGGCTTGCGTTCTGTGACAAGTTAAGAGGTATGAACATGCTTACACCGTAGTTTGTCAAGAACTTCTCCAGAGTTTTTGATAGACCAAAACAGATTGATTCCTGAGTTCTCGAAAGCCTTTCCGCAATATTTTACAATATGTTCTTTAATCGCGGAAAGTCAACTTGGAATATTTAGTTTTTGCTAAAGCTTTTCTTATTCTGGTTCTCTCCTCCAACGTTGGAATAACATCATTCTCTCTCAAACAATATTGCAAGTTAATTTTGAGGTCTCACCAACCAACTGGTTATTTGGTTGAATAATTTCTTACGCATTGCTAATAGCAATGCTTCTTTTTCTAACAGCATGCAATGTTAATAGCAATACTGACATGAACATATAATGGAAATATTGGGGAATATAGTAATGCTTATAGCATTGCTCATAGCAAAGTAGCATTGCTATAAGCAAAAGTAGCAATGTTAATAGCAATGCTTGCAGCAAATTAACAATGCTAATAAAAAAAAATAGCAATGTTAATAACAATGCTATTAACAATACTAACAATTACTAGTTGCGTGGTGAATATCGCAGCTGGTTGTTTTGAGTTTTATATTTATTCCAAGATAAAAAATAAAATTATTAATATAAAAATGAATGCGGAAGAACTATTACAAGATATCATACCGGAAGTGGAACGTTCCACAGATGAAGCAAAGCAACAAGAAACAAAAAAAGAAAGATTATCAGCTTTAGTGGCTGGTGGCGGTAGCCGTCAATATTTGGGTAAAGACATACAACTCACAAATGTAGATATCATGCCCCCGGATGAAATTAACAAACTTTACTGCAGATATGAAGCAAGGCTTGGAGCAAGTATGATCAAAACTTTAGGCAATTCGTTTATTAACTTGTATGTGATGGGAGTACCAAAATATTGTAATGTAATCAATCCACCAAAACTGATAGAAAATTTGGAGGAAGACCCATTTATTAGTCATGCTTTAACAAGTGCTCGTTGTGAGTTGTATTACAGGTATGGGATGTGCTTAGCGCCATTTACAGCAATACTGACAACTGTTAGACATATTGATTTTAATAAAAATAAAAATACAGATAATATAAATAATGGAGAACCAAGAGAGTGAAGTTGATCAACTTGTTGCTATACAACCCGTTGAGGTTGTTACACAACCTGTTAAACAACAAAAAGTAAAAAATCCAAAACGAATAGAGGCTGGGAAAAAGGGAGCAGCGGCCAGGAAAGCAAAGCATTTGGTAGATGCACAGGATGCTGCAAAGCAAGATGCAAATGGAATAACAAAAATAACAATAAGTGAAGAGGAACCAGAGAAAATCAAAATAAATGTATACAAAAATTATATTCCACCGTGTGAGGTTTTATGAGGCATTGCTGGGTTGGGTTTGTATATCTATAACAAGAAATATGTTGCTACACAACCTGTTGCTATACAACCTGTTGCTGCGCAAGTTGCCACTCTACCAAAAGACCCGTTTGATTTTTAATAATTTATTTTAAAAAATAATCATATAAAAAAAATGGCAACAAGTATTGACGGAAAACAAATTGTAAATATGATGTATCACGCTGGAGTGGAAACACTTCTTACTATTGGATATTCTGAGATTGGCAGAAAACTATTAGGAAAACCAGCTCATAAAGTGGGTTTTAATATGGTAGATTTTTGGATGTGGTCCGTGGATATAATGTTAGCAATGGCTACGAGGGATATGTTGATTAAGCAAGGTATTATTCCTGCGTATATTATGAAGTAATTTAAAAGCAATATATAAAAAAATGGCGAGTGCAGTAGCAATGATGATCGGTGGCGCATTGGCGTTTAGCGGTTCAAATTATTTCTTTTCAAAAATGGTAAGTCATTCAGATGAGAAAAGACAAAGGCATGACAAAGACGTAGAACAATTGCAAGCAGCACAAGCGGCGTGGAATAAAAAAAGAACAGAGAGATTAGATTTTATTAATAAGCAACTGCAAAAGGAGCATCATGCAGAGCAGACTTTTGATGATGTGGACCAGGCTATGAAGCAGTATTATTATATAAATGGTAAACAGTTGGAACCAGAGCCTAAGTTGAGTGATTCTATACACCATCTCCGGATCAACAGAATAGAGAGATTATGTTTATTGTGGTAGGCATGGCTGCAACTGGATTTGTGGCGTATAAATTGATTTCATAAAAACAATTACTTTGGAATGACAAAGTCATATGCATGATACTTATTTTTGTTGTTGTTCATACATGGTTTCAATCCAAGTGGTCGAATATAATATGGTGGTATAGCATTTGTCTTCTCTATTCTATCGTTGAGATGACCAGGCGCCCATACTTCACCGTTGTCTAATAATGTCAATACCATGGATGGACCATATCCAGTATCCAGTATTTTTGTATCTATAATAATGTATATTTTATTCTTTTCCAAGTCTGTCCATTTCTTTGTGCTATATTGATTTTGCTCTTCGAGCACTTCATCAAATCGTGCAGTTGTGATTTCTATTTTTTTCTTTATAGTTATATAAATTTTAATCTTTAGTAAAAAAAGAATGGAAAAGATTTATTACAGCCCAAAAGGATTTTGGAGAGGTGACTCAGCAGTTAAAAAATTGGCAAAAGAGGCTGGTGTCAGTGAAAAACAGGCATTATAATTTTTAAAGAAACAAGCTGTGTGGCAGATTTATTTACCCGCACCAAAGAAAATAATTAGACGCAGGTTTGATGTTTCTACTAAGAATGGAGTGCATCAAGCTGATTTGTTATTTCTGCCGCATGACACTTTTGGGGTTGGTCGTGGCCGCAAGACATACACATATGCGTTGACTATGGTTGATATTGCGAGTAGATACAAAGAAGCAGAGCCGCTGACTTCCAAGGATAGTAAAGAAGTTGCCAAAGCATTTGAAAAAATATACAGTCGGCATCTGAAATATCCAGAGTTATTACAAGTTGACCCAGGCAGAGAATTCATGGGTGAGGTATCGCAGTTGATGGCAAAACACAAAGTAAGTATCAGACGAGGCAGAACAGAGTTTCACAGAGACCAAGCTATAGTGGAAAGATTTAACAGAACATTAGCTGAAAGATTGTTTGGTTATCAGTATGCTAAGGAAATAGATTCACAAAAACGCAACAGAGAGTGGGTAAAGAGATTACTAGAAGTTGTGAAAGCAATAAATGTGGAGACAAAAAAGCCTCCTCCTGTTGAAACAAAAACATTAAAAGAAGATCCTATCTGTATGAATGCCAGTGTGAGATATTTATATCAACCTGGAGAACAAGAAGGTGGAAGACGCAGACCAACTGATCCAATGTAGAGTGTAGATATTCACAAGATTAAAAGTTGACGCAAGGTATAAGAGTATACTATTTGAAAGGAATACAGAGAGGATTTGTCAAAGAACTACTTATTGTTCCTGCTGATACCCAAACGCGTATGTCGTGATACCGTCTGGTGCTATGTATCTTTTTGAGTAAAATACTGACAGTGTTACTTTGTTTACTTTTATGCCATATATCTCATGCTTTATTGAGCGTATCATATTCATTTCATGGGTGTATTTTTTCTTGCCAAACAATGCATCCTTGTAGTTCTCAAAGTTGATATGTTTTTTGATTACGTATTTGTTTACTCCCTTTGCTTTCTTAATAATCTGCTAATTCACTCTCAAAATAGAATTTTGTTTGGATCTTAATCCAATATCCTCAACTGTAGGAACACCAGCACATTCATCTTTCATTTTAGCTATTGCTTTCTTTATAATCTCCTCATCCGCTTTCAAAATCGAATATAGTCCGGATCTTAGCTCATCCGCTCTAGAATATAGTTATATGGTCTTAATCCAATATACTCAACTATAGGAACACCAGGACATTCATCTTTAATTTTACCTATTACTTTCTCAATAACCTGCTCATCCGCTCTTAAAATAGAATATAGCTTGGGTCTTAATCCAACATACTCAACTATAGGAACACCAGCACAATCATCTTTCATATTGCCAACTACTGTTTTATTTGTATATATCATCGAGCAGTGGATGGGTTTGCGGATAATCACTCAAGTCATACTCATCTTTCATTTCAACCATGTCTTTGTACACATCTTCTGTTTTGATGTCTACCAGCAAGCTGTAAGTGTCTGTGTATAATAAAGTACATTTATCCCCGTATCTTTTCTTTAGGGTATTATAGTACCAGTCATACATCTTGTACTTTGATAAGTCCAATACTGCCATCCCAACATAGATTGGTTTGTTTAATGTTAATTTTGTTTTGTTTACATGTAATGCTGACAATTCATCTGAAAATTTTATACGTCTGTTAAAGTTGGGTTTGGCTAGTATTTTTCTTATTTTTTCATTTTCAGAGCCGTCAGTTCTGACTAGTTTTATATCAGTCCGCTTGCGTAGATTTTCCATTGTCTTGCCAAACACAGAGTTGTTCATAAGTTTGAAAAAATCTTTTTCAAAGGTTGATTTAGCTTTTTTCCTAAGTTCTGTGTTTAGATTTATGTATGATGCCATCCATGGTATTTCATTAAATTCTAATACTCTGTGTATTTTCTTCAGTTTCATGCCCAAAGATAAATACAGTTCCAGGTTTTTGTAATGTATCACATATTTTTCTTTGTCCATACGATTGGGAACTAGTTGGTTTATATTTATCATGCTATTTTTTTCCAACAGATCTATCTGGTATTCAGACAACCATTCATTTTTTTTACTTTTAATCGTTCAGGTGCAAGTGGATAGTCTTTGTGAGCTTTATGGAGTTCTTTGGGATATTCAAAATCAACTTCAAGTATTTGTCCTTTGCCAGGTTTTGGTTAAAAAAATCTTCCTCTCTTGTTTCTGGATTTCCAAACAAAGCCAGAATATGGAAGTGGCTGACTCATTGCCCATCCATAAAGATTATTTGCATCAAAATACATTAAAAAGTTGTTTTCCTCGTCAGTGTTATAACCAACTACATGTGGATTGTTTGCTTTTGCATATCGTTTTGATACCATACTAATTTCTCCGCGATTACCTTTTTCTGTAAATAAGTGCATGTCAGTGTCTGTAAAAAGTTCTAATTCTATTTTTGAATGTTTAAGTAAAGCATCCCCAGATAATCCAGGTGCTGTATAGTAATGTAAAGGGTCAAGTTTGTATGCATTCATACATGTTTTTGTAAAAGCTTGGAATACATCTGCTAACAGGGTTACATCAGTTTCGAGATATAAATCATGATAGTCTCCAAGAGTTTTACAGTTAAACTCTTTCCATATTTTTTGAGCATATTCGTAATCTTTGGGACTTATACTTTTATCGATTAGTTTGCTGTACAAACATTTTATAGGTGGCAATTGGGTTTCCTTAAATCTTTCCACACTGTCCATATATTCGTATGGATAAATACCTTTTCGCAGAAGTAAATTTGTTTGTTCCCCAAACCTATTTTTAGTAATTTTGAAATCAGATTTGTCTGTTGCATCAACCAATTTTTCCAGGGACGAAGGCATAAATTGAAAGCTATCCAAAAATCTGAGTTTTCCGACGCTAAATGATATATATTTTTCAGCGTTGTTTGCGATGCATATAATATTACTTGACATTGTATGTATTTTCTGCATGATGAGATGACTATCATATCCTTTGAGGTTATGAAATACAACAGGGATGATTGTTTTATCTGGTTTTATTTTTAGTTTTAGGTTGCAGTTTTTATGTGCTGCGCCTCTGTATTCAACTGTAAAATGATAGTGGTCTCTTACTTTACAGTTTTTGCCACATTTCCTACCTATTTCATTCTCGCATATCCATCAGTGTGTTGCTTTTTCATGATCTTCCTCATTTTGCTGCGTCATGATTAATGGTTTTGGGTGAGCAAAAGTGTTGTTGATGTTGCTCTTCTCACATTCTATGCGATTTAGAAACACTTCAACAGCATCTTCACCTCTGTAAATAACAGGTTCTTCGGCTTTACCATCATATCTAACAACATGGTACCCAAATCCACAAGCTTCGTGTATATTTTGAATTTCGGATTTCTTTCCAATTTCCATTGAATGTGGTTTAATTATACTCTCAAAATCAGCAAATATTCTATAAGGCACATGCATCTGATTTTGATGACTTTTACATTTTATGTGATTTTTACCTTCTTGCGGCATTTTTATTCTGAATTTTTGTTGATACCATCACAGTCTTCTTTGTGTTTGGTGAGTAGTCCTTTCCCAGAAAAGCCGTGAAGGCAGCGATCGCAGAAGTAAGTTTGACAATGGTGTTTGTTTTGGTCATAGAGTAGTTTATTCAGATTTTTAATCCAGCAAAAGTGATATTTTGTTGTTAATTTTTGCTCACTAGGATAATCATCAGGGTTATAGTTATCATCTATGATTCCTTCTTCATTCTATAAATCATCTTTTTCAACCTCAACGTCTTCAGATATTAAAAGCAGATTAATTCTTTTCATTTCCTTTGGTTGTTCAGATATATGCCGATAAGGGAAAATGGTTATTTTTCCTGTTTTGGTCATACTGTATCCATAAACGCTGATAGCAAGGTTGTTTTGTTTCTCTACTTTGAAAATTTGAGAAACTGGAGTGGGAAAGTCAATACCATCCATTTTCGGATTATCAAACTTATTATAACTTGAAAGTCTGTCAGTACTCTTTTCAACAGGATTAAGAGCAGCATATTTCAAACATTTATTATCATTATTCTTCACATTGATTGTTGCTTTTTTGTTGGCTAACGCTTTGGGCAGAGGAATATATGAAGAACCTTTTAATGGTTCATACTTTGCAATATTCAAATAAACCTTAACACAGTAATCAATCTCCAATCCTGATGCTGTGTTTGTAAATCTTTCAAGGCTCTCTTGTATATCTGCAGATGCTTCATCGTAAAACTCATTTATTTTTTCAGAGTTTAAGATTGCATATTGTTTGCTGCGTAATACTGCTGTGGTCTATTGTTTGGAAGCACCATCGTCTTTAAATAGATTTACAGTGAGACCTAATTGAAACTTTAATCCATTCATCTCTTTAAGCTCTTTGATTATTTGCTTTGCGATATTAGATTCCATGTCATGAAATAGTTTTTGAGGGTCTTTGTATTTCTCGACAGGCGTCTCGTATGCTTTTAATAAACCACACATTGGGTTGTCAACCAGTTTTAATTCTAGGATACTTTCTTCAGATTTTCTAGATTTTATATCATTAAACTCTTTCAGTTCATTTATAACATTTTCTCGTAATTTAGCTTATTTCTGCTTTTGTTCATTTATAACATTTTCTTGTAATTTAGCATATTTCTGCTTTTCTCGTTTACATTGTTTTTTAGCACGTCGTCTCTTACGTAAATTTTCTAATGTTTGAAAATCAACCTCTTTTAAAGTTTCGTTTGGAGTTTCGCGGGGTTTGATTGGTTTGGGTGCAGGAATTGGTTTTACTTAAAGTTTTGCAGCATCTTTATTTCTTTGCTTTTTCTCACGTCTTTTATTTTCCAAAGCCTCCGGTAAAACTTCTGTCGGTAAAACATGGCCCGATTTTGATGCTTTTATCACCTCAAAGATACTATTTAGCGTTTTCTCATGTATCGCGCCTGTTTTTATCATAGTTATTAAATTTTGTATATTATCCTCAGCTTTTTCCATTTGTTTTGTTATATATTAAGAAATTATTTTCTTTAATATAAAAAAATAATTATCAAATAAATGGAATTTGTTTCTCAGTTCCTACATGCTGGATTACACGAGCCGTGTAAAATCAAGCCTGTAAAAAATTCATTCGATTGCAGTTTGCATATATATAGAAAAAAGACAAGTCATGTGGTTCCGTGATTAAGATGTAATCTAGGTACTTGCGGGAGAAATCAGGTGTGTGTTAGTTGTGGTGGTGGTTTGATTAGATTGAGGATTTTTTACCGGAAATTAAGATTATACGACCACGAGTGCCTTAAATTCAGACGTATTGAAATTTGATACAAAAAAAAAACCGTAATTCAAACTGCAATAGCCGAACTATATTATTTTATCAAACATTTATTATGCAAAATTATTTTTTTTATAACAAAATAATCATGGTTTTGACAAAGATACTAAAATCGTTTGTACTATGTGCTTGCATTTTGTTAAATATGAAACCCCCCACATTTTGTACAAAAAATATCCACATCCAAAAGGTATTGAAGACTTTTTCAAATTATAAAATTTAAACTTGCAATCTTCACTACCCTAAGATTCTAAAAAGAATCAAGATCATAAAATTTGAACTTACACTCTTCAGTTAATTTCGTGTTTATTCGTTGATTTGGGTGTAAATTTAATAACAAATCAAATTTTATTAAAAAATCTCAGAATATAACTCTAACCCAGCTTATTACAGCACCTTGTGATAGGAGTTTTTATATATATATATTTTGGGGGTTTCTGGATCAAACTCGAGCAAAGCGAGAGCTTTGAGCCAGAAACCCCAAAATACATATATATAATACAAATTATAATCAATATGACTGACAATTCTGTGACACGAAGTCGTAGTTGATGTATCAAGTATTCCAACAGAGCTGTCAGTAAACACTGTTTCTATATAATAGTTTGCTACATATGGAAGGCAATGTTTAACTTACAAGTCAATCATACACATTGACTACCATATATATTAAAGTCCATAACTCGCCATCAACAGGCACATTTTACACCATTTCTAAACCTACTGACGACGAGGTATAAATTTATATTATATAACTTACATATTTTGAGAATCCCAATATACACGATATGATGAACGGCTTAAACCAGCCAGGCTAAATCAAAAAACTGGAGCGTCGAATTAAGAGTTACCAACTCATAATTCATTTTACGCATATTCATCCACGGGTATTTTAATAACCCGTGAAAAACTGTACCGTTAATCGGAACATATACATTATTATATGACCTGAACACCTTGGATAGAGTTTTGTTAAACCGTTTTGTAGCGTAATTTTGCCGTTATTTGGCAGGTAGTTTCTTTAACAGCATCTCTTAACTCATCCGCGTAGGACATATACTATTGGGAATGTTTAATCGAATGTTACATGTCTACATAAGACTTTTCCCTTCGGAAAAACAGACTATAATGATAAATCACATGCCAAATGTTATAGCTTCAACGTTTCATATTTGATAGAATACGCGTTTAGCACAAGTAGGAGAGTAAACTTAGGATGTAAAATTTTGCAATATCTTTACATTGCAGTACTGAAATGGCTCAAATTTTCAAAGCGGAAGTTCAACATTTAGAAATATCGTGCTACAAAGTGTAATGTTTTTAAAAAGTCTACAGCAACACAGTTGTTTCCTTTCTAAGACTAGATGAAACCTTTTTTTTTCTGGAATATAAAATGGAACTAAGGTTTGCACTATATACATTATATAGCGGAAATTCTTTAGTTGCGTTTCTTTTTTCCTTTAGTATATATTCGATCAACAATTTCTTGCAAACGTGAATACAATTGTACGTTACGAACAATTCCTTTGAATATGTTATCCCATTGACAAATAGCCAGAAAAAAAGACTGGCAATTGTAATTGTAATTTTAAATTGGATATAACATGGACGTCTTGTCGATTAGTATACAGACATTTGATTGTGAACACACATCACATTAATCAGTTTTAAGGCTAGGGAATATAAATTTGACATCAAAACTAATTGTATGTTCGTTCTCTCTCGGTCTTTATTAATTTGACATCAAAACTAATTGTATGTTCGTTCTCTCTCGGTCTTTATGGTGAATCGCCGCATTTTTCTCTTAGAAAAATTGCCTCATTTAGTCAATATCTTGAATCGAAAACCTCTCGAAACTATGCAGAATAAACGTAGATTGAATTAAATACATTGATTTATGGAAATTGCAGACGGACAAACAATTAACTCAAATACACGGAAAACAACGATTTACCATTTTCAATTATGCAAACACAAAAAACGTAGAAATGGTATCTCATTTATATCAATTATCATTTAAATCACATGGTGCCATGCTAGCAAGGGAACCATCTCAAATAATGATAAAGCACTTGTTTCAATGCTAGTAAGGGAACCACCTCCGATAATATGAAAACACATGATGTCCTGCTAGTAAGGGAACCATCACCGAACATTTTGATTTTATTCTTTATTACCTCCCATATGGAGAGTATATGAACATGAGCGCACAATATATACAAGAAAATAACAAGCAGCAAATGATTATGATTAGAAACATATATACTTGTATGATACAAGAACGTTCTTATTTACGGGGTGAGTAATTACAAGGTAATAGTAAAGATTAGGTATTTAAGATTCAAAAAATCGCCAGTACATGGACCAACAAACTGTAAATCAGCTTTTATTTATTCTCTTTATTTGCTATTTTAAAGAGATTAATTAAATACTACACGTGCAATTGGAACATGGAATATGCATTAATAAGAAAGCATTTATCTTTCTTTTATGTAAAACTATATATCTCGCATTCGACTGTATCAACAAAGATCACAAAGAGTTCGAGCGACCGGGACTGACCCTACCTACAAGATCCCGCCTCCGTGACCCTAGTCCGGGACTGACTCTTCCTACAAGATCCCGCCTCCGTGACCCTAGTCCGATACATTACAAGATGTGAAACCATCATCATATTTTACTTGCAGAAGTTATATGAATTTATTATTATTTCTTTATATTATATTTGAGATTTTGCATAATTTATTTACAAACAACACAAGAACTTCCAAACTTATGAAAGGTAATAGCATAACACATATCTAAATAAGACGACAATGACCTTTCAAAAATGCATTTGCTAAACATATATCTTTACTACAAGTTCATATATATATATATATATATATACCTATAAATCAACCATGGATTTTAAATAGTTGCAATTAAATTGCTAACTCTACTATTAATTATTTTGTCTAACATAGACTTCAATTAAACAATGACATAGATACGCATTTTTTTTAGTTTTTAGTGAAGACATGTTTAACCCCGTAAATGAAAACACTTTACTGGCAGTCAAACTGCAAGACACGAAGTCCCAGTAAATGAAAACACTTTACTGATGGTCAGTGTTATACATGTGCTTGCATTCTTCACCAAAAAAAAAAGAAAAAAGAAAAAAAGGTCCCATGCAAATATAAAAGTTTACATAAAAGTACACAAGTAGCTTAAATTAGGGACTTTGGTGGGGGTGGGGGTGGGGGCGGGGGGGGGGGGAGGGGGGACATAAACACATACACAAACTGCCCTTTCACTAAAAAAATAAATGTCCTACGATAAGTTTAAAACGATAAAGCACCTTGGTGCCATGCTAGTAAAGGAACCATTTCCGACAATGATACAGCACCTTGGTGCCATGCTACTAAGAAAATCATCTCTGACAATTATAAAGCACCTCAGTGCCATGCTTGTAAGGGAACCATCTCCGACAGTGATAAAGTACATGGTGCCATCCTAGTAAGGGAAACATCTCACATAATGATAATGTACATGGTGCCATCCTTGTAAGGGAACCATCTCACATAATGATAAAGTACATGGTGCCATCCTTGTAAGGGAACCATCTCACATAATGATAAAGTACATGGTGCCATCCTAGTAAGGGAACCATCTCACATAATGATAAAGCACTTGGTGCCATCCTAGTAAGGGAACCATCTCACATAATGATAAAGCACTTGATGCCATCCTAGTAAGGGAACCATCTCACATAATGATAAAGCACTTGGTGCCATCCTTGTAAGGGAACCATCTCCGACAGTGATAAAGTACATGGTGCCATCCTTGTAAGGGAACAATCTCACATAATGATAAAGTACATGGTGCCATCCTTGTAAGGGAACCATCTCACTTAATTATAAAGTACATGGTGCCATCCTAGTAAGGGAACCATCTCACATAATGATAAAGCACTTGGTGCCATCCTAGTAAGGGAACCATCTCACATAATGATAAAGTACATGCTGCCATCCTAGTAAGGGAAACATCTCACATAATGATAAAGTACATGGTGCCATCCTAGTAAGGGAACCATCTCACATAATGATAAAGCACTTGGTGCCATCCTTGTAAGGGAACCATCTCACATAATGATAAAGTACATGCTGCCATCCTAGTAAGGGAAACATCTCACATAATGATAAAGAACATGGTGCCATCCTTGTAAGGGAACCATCTCACATAATGATAAAGCACTTGGTGCCATCCTTGTAAGGGAACCATCTCACATAATGATAAAGTACATGCTGCCATCCTAGTAAGGGAAACATCTCACATAATGATAAAGAACATGGTGCCATCCTTGTAAGCGAACCATCTCACATAACGATAAAGCACTTGGTGCCATCCTTGTAAGGGAACCATCTCCGACAATGATAAAGTACATGCTGCCATGCTAGTATGGTAAGGGAAACATCCTGGACAGTGATAAAGTACATGCTGCCATGCTAGTAAGAGAAACATCTCCGACAGTGATAAAGTACATGTTGCCATGCTAGTAAGGGAACCATCTCCGATAACGTTGGTTTAAACATATTTTATTTCTCATTATTATTACAGCATGGAGTCTGTACACAAAAGCAGAAAAAGGATTAGAACGAAAGTAAAATACTTATGATGTTCTTCTCCTATGTATGGAATTAATTGTACACGGTTGATGGCATAATAAACAGTAGTTAGTCGATACGTTTACAATATATAAGCTGGAAATATGAAAACAGCAAAAGTTACATTAATAAACTGATACTAGAATAATTCTTAGCAAACATGATAAGATGAAGTAGCACTTAAATATAATAAAAAATGAAATAAACAGAACAAACAAAAGGAACAAAATTAATCAAACAGAACTTGAGAATTCATCATTCAAATAGCACAAAATGAATGAAATATAAAAAATATATATTTGGAAATAATAAATATTAAGTGAAGAATATAAAGGTAAATGGGGAGTTTGGGGACGACAATGGGAGAATGGGGTAGGTGTGTAACATTTAAATAATTCAATAAACGAAGGAACCGATCTACAAGTTAAAACGTTTTGAGTTTTTAATATAATTATGAACTGCGTCAAAAATACGAACGTTTGCATCGTATGCTACATTTTGATCTCCAAAGAGCAGTGTTTTCAATGTAATATTTGGTAAACGTACTTGGTGCCAATAAATTCATGAGAACGTTTCTTGTATCGTTGTACTTATTGCAATGGAAGAAGTAGTGTTCAGCGTTTTCTACACAACCACAGGAACAAAAAGCTGACTCAACCATGTTTTCGGAAAACAGATCATTGTTAAGGGAGCTGCAGTTAGTACGTAGTCTTGTGTGCAATATCTGAAGGTTTCTATTTCCGAACTGGTAGTGTTTTTGAATATTATTATTTTGACTGTTCAATGAATGTTTGAATGAGCAAACTGGTTTCGGCTTGTCGTGAGTCTTCACTTAGCTCATTCCATTCACGAATGACGGAGGGGAGAAGAAAAGAGTTATAGGAGTAGTTTGTTCGAGCATTGATACTTTGGATATCTATTGAGTTACGTAAGTTTTACCTGGAAGAATTACCTATTGAAGGTGTAACAAGTTCAGAGAGAAATTTGGAATTAGGTGGTTTATCATTTTATAAAACATAACCAGTTTGTGCTTACGACGCCTGTCTCCGAGAGTGTCCCAACCAGTTTCTTTGTAGAGGTTTTCAATGGAAATAAGTTTCGTTGCTCCGGTTACTATACGAGCAGCCTCATTTTGTATTTTGTCTAACTCATATTTTTCACATTGTACATCACCGTATTCTAAAATAGGTCTGATAAAGGAAGTATAGATAGTTTCTAATGACACTCTATCAAGCGTGTACTTTAGTTTTATCATAATGGTAATTCCCAGCCATGCTTTTGATTGAATGTATTCAACATGTTTGTGACAGGATAAATCATTTGACAGGAAATTGCCGAGGTGCTTGTGGTCCTCAACTTCAGTTATCACTTTTTTATTCATAAATACCGGAGGGTGGTTAATAACATTGACTTTTCGTGAAATGCGAAGAGATTCGGTTTTGGTTGGATTAAATTTAACAAGCCATCTATCTGCCCATGCCGAAATATTCAATAGGTCCGAATTAAGTGTATCTGCAGCAGCAATTGGATTATCAACTTCAATAAATAGACCTGTATCATCTGCAAAAAGGCGAATATTTGAATTGATGTCTTTAACAATATCATTCATGTAGAAAAGGAATAAAAGTGGTCTTAGGATAGAGCCTTGGGGGACAGTCAGATTGAACATCTGATATAGCAACGCATTGTTTGCTATCACTAAGATAATTCTCAAACCATTTTAAAAGCTTTCCAGTGATGCCAGCGGCCTTTAGCTTAACTAAGAGTCCCTTGTGCCAAACGCGTTGAAAGGCTCTGCTAATGTCACAGAAAATATCCCGAATTTCCTTTCCAGAAGCCAGGGATTGGCAGAAAAGGTTATACAGGTATTCAAGTTGGTTAATTGTAGAGTCACCTGGAACAAATCCAGACTGCAGTGCAGTTAAAAAATAAAAACGTGTTTAAAGATGTTTTTCTCCAAAGCCTTTTCAATAGTACAAAGGAGTGCAATAGGGCTGTAGTTAGAAACAACAGATCGGTCGCCAGATTTGAAAACTGAACAGACGTGGGCTTCTTTCCAAGTTGATGGAACACAACTATCGTTAAGAGATTGATTAAATAAGGAACATAGTGGTTCAGCGAGTTCAGTAGCTAGTTCTCTAAGAATACGGTTATTAATTGAAACAGGACCTACAGCTTTAACTAAATATAGGGTCTCTAAGATTTGCTTGACTTCCAGTGGACACAGTTCAATGGAACTAAGTGTTGACTCATTTACAGCGGGGTTAAGACGGGAATTTGAACATTATCATCATTTATAAGAGTTTGATTTCGAAAGAAGTCGTTTAATAGGTTTGCTTTGTCAACGTCATCTGTAACAATATAATCGTTATGATACAATGTGGTTACAGATTCTTTGCGGTTTGGCGACATAAGATATTTTAACGTTGACCACCAGCTTTTTGAAGAACGATTTTCAGTTTTGAGTTTTTCTGACAATATTTGGAAGTAGTTGGCTTTGTTTTTCCGAATGAAGTCAATTGTTTCGTTTTTAAGTTTACGAAATTTAGCCCACAGGGCTGGTGTATTTATACGTTTGGCTTTACGATAGGCTCGCTTTCGTTTTCTAATCAAATATTTTACAGATGAAGTGATCCATGGCAGGTCGTTAGGTTTGATCCGAACCAGTTTATTGTGTTGTTAGTTTAATTATATGTTCGGCTATCCTGTTTGCATGTACATTAATAGTGTTATCGTAGAACATAGTACAGTCAGTAGTTTGGGCTAGATGTCTCAAAGTATCATAATCTCCCTTATGATAATTCCAAATATGCCTAGTGAAGGATTTAATAGTGTGATTTTTGAATTTGAGAATACAAAATATTGGGCAGGGATATTGAATATCTTGTTGTAAAAACGGGTCCCCTTGACCGCTTATCAAGACACTGTCTTTATTATTAACCAAAATAATGTCAATTGTTGAAGATGAATTTTCTGTAAAATGAGTTGGTTCGTGTATGCATGATATAGTGAGAATTGCTCACAAATAGGAATTAGTATGGTTCGTATTAAAGTTTAAATCACCAGTAATAATTATGTCGTTGGTGTTATATATATGTATTTTGGGTGTTCTGGGCCACTAGGAGAATCACCCCAAATAATCTAAAACCACCACACAAACATTTTCAGTTTACTGAAAATTATGTCAATTAAACTGGTTATTTAGCATGTCCCAGGCGCTAAATAACCCAAGATTTTAAGATTGAATTGTGAAAATGTTTTAAATTTAGATGTTTAAATTTTATTGTAAAATAGAGGTTAAACTATAAATACTCAATACTTCTAAATTTTAAACATTCTTTATTATAATCCTTATAATACCAATATTCGTTATATTTTCTAAGTGTCGAAGCACCGCATTTACAACAAATTTGAAATTGGGCAGTAGTACCCAATCCACAATTTAAACAAGGTAGAATTTTACAAGTTTTCATTCTATTTTTATGAACTTTACAATATTTCGAATTTTTAACAGTTTTTTTAGTACAAATACCGTTGGAACTGATCTTTAGGTACTGACACGGAATCATTGCTTTATATTTATAGTAATAATTTTTTATATTAAATAAAAATATTTTTAGGTATAAAGAAAATAGAAAAAATGTCTGACACGAAAGATACTATAAATAATTTATTATCCCTGTATCATACAGGTATAATAGATAAGGAATCACTAAATATGGCACTGAAATCATTAGGAGGTCAACCAACCACAATTGAGGAAGAAATTGCATCACTTAGGAAAGAAGTTAAAGAAATTGCTTTAGTTAAGAAAAAATTGGAATTACTTGAGGAAGAAAATAAAGTCTTGAAAACAAGGGCAACTACCAGCCAACCTTTTGAAGATATAAAGACAGAACCAACTAGTAAATCTTTTGAAAGTTTTAAGAAAAGAAGAAAGCTTAAAAAACTTACTGCAGGCTAAAAAAGAATTAAGTCAAAATGATAAATACAAAAAACAAATGGCTAAAGTAATCCAAGAGCTGCAAGAAAATCAAAAAGAAGAAAAAAAAGAAGACAAATTAAAACTAGTTGACAATCCTAAATGCGGATATTTGAGAGCATACCAAATATCTGTAAATAAATACAAAGATCCTCAAAAACTATTTCGTGATAAGAAATCCATTATCACAAAACAAATCAACAAAGAACTGACAGAGATGAATGGATTAAAGTTTTCATTAGGTCTCACTGTAGATTTATTTAAAGATGACGGTGCTAACAAAAAATACGTCCGAACGGACGTTTTAGATAGTGGGCAAAAGGTAATCTTAAACTCTGAAAAAATAAATGAGTTTTATGATGAAGCATCTGCTTGTATACAACAGACCCTTGAAAAACATATAAGTGGAGGTTTAGGATTGGAGATTGATCACTGTGTTATGTTTTACTTAAATTTTGCAAAGTATGAACCATTAAAAGGTTCTTCATATATTCCTCTACCTAAAGCAGTAGCTGATAAGAAAGCAATTCTAAATGTGAAAAACAATGATGATAAATGTTTATTCCATGCAATAAATTCTGCTTTAAATCCAGCTGCAGATCATACATACAGATTATCAAAGTATCCTAGTATAGAGTTTTTGAAGAAAGATAACATTGACTTTCCCACTCCAATTTCTCAAATAACCAAAGTAGAAAAACAAAATAATCTTGCTATTAATGTTTATGGATATACCATAACAGGAAAAAAATAAAAAGGTATCTGTTTTTCCATAAAAAATATCAGAACAACCAAAAGATATTGAACGTATTAATTTGATCTTAATATCTGAAGACACTGAGGTTGAATCAGAGAACGAAGACGATCCAAATAATGAAGAAGGAATTATAGATGACAACTATAACCCTGATGATTATCCCAACGAACCAAAAACAACAAAATATCACTATTGCTGGATTAAAAATTTAAATAGATTACTTTACGATCAAAACAAACATCATGGTAAAACTTACTTCTGCGATCGTTGCCTTCACGGCTTTTCTGGAAAAGGGCTACTTACCAAACACAGAGAAGACTGTGAGGGTATCAATACAAATTCTTGTAGAATAGAAATGCCGCAAGAAGGTAAAAATACTGTAAAATTTAAAAATCATCAAAATCAGATGCCTGTGCCTTATGCAATATACGCTGATTTTGAGAGTATAATCAAACCAGAATCAATTAAATTTGGAAAGAAATCTGAAATCACAAGTGTGCACGAAGCTTGTGGATTTGGATATCAAGTTGTCAGATATGATGGTAAAACAGAAGAACCTGTTATTTACAGAGGTGAAGATGTTGTTGAAAAGTTTTTAAATCACTTAGAATGTGAGAAGAGCAACATTAATAAAATATTTGCTCACCCAAAACCCTTAATTATGACACAACAAAATGAGGAAGATTATGAAAAAGCAACACACTGCTGGATATGCGAAAATGAAATAGGTAGGAAATGTGGTAAAAACTGTAAAGTAAGAGACCACTGTCATTTTACAGGAGAATACAGAGGTGCAGCACATAAAAACTGCAACCTAAAACTAAAAATAAAACCAAATAAAACAATTATTCCTGTTATATTTCACAACCTCAAAGGATATGATAGTCATCTCATTATGCAAAAAATACATAAAATGACAGGTAATATTACATGCATTCCAAACAACGCTGAAAAGAATATTTCATTTAGTGCCGGACAACTTAGATTTTTAGACAGTTTCCAATTTATGGCTTCGTCTCTGGAAAAATTGGTTGATGCAACAGACAAATCTGATTTCAAAATTACTAAAAATCAGTTTGGGGGACAAACAGATTTACTTTTACGAAAAGGTGTTTATCCATACGAATATATGGACAGTATGGAAAGATTTAAGGAAACGCAATTACCGCCTATAGAAAAGTTTTACAGTAGTCTTTCAGATGAAAGTATAAGTTCCAAAGATTACGAATATGCTCAAAAAATATGGAAAGAGTTTAACTGTAAAACTCTTGGAGACTATCATGATTTATATCTAAAAACTGATGTAACTCAGTTAGCAGATGTGTTTCAAACTTTTAGAAAAACATGTATGAGTGCATACAAACTTGATGCTTTACATTACTATACAGCACCTGGATTATCTTGGGATGCTTTACTCAAACATTCAGAAATAGAATTAGAACTTTTGACAGACATAGACATGCACTTATTTATAGAAAAAGGTATGCGTGGTGGAATTAGTATGGTATCAAAACGATATGCCAAAGCAAACAATCCACATGTAGTTTATAACCCTAACAAGGAAAACAACTTTTTAATGTATTATGATGCCTGTAACCTCTATGGTTGGGCAATGAGTCAACCACTTCCATATTCTGGCTTCAAGAGGGTGGAATCAGGAAAGTTGCCAGAGCCAAAAGAAGGAAAAGGATATTTTGCAGAAGTTGATTTGGAATATCCTAAAGAACTCCATGAATCTCATAATGACTATCCACTTGCACCGGAAAGATTAGCAGTGAAAAAAGAATGGTTGTCTGAATACCAGACAGATCTGTTAGAAAATAATAGCATGATAAATACAGAACAACTAGTTCCTAATCTTATGGACAAAGAAAAATATGTGATACATCACAAAAACCTGGAACTGTATTTATCTTTGGGTATGAAACTAAAGAAAGTACACAGAGTAATAGAATTCAATGAAAAGCCATGGATGGAATCATATATTCGTTTAAACACAGAACTTAGGAAAAAAGCTAAATCACAATTTGAAAAAGATTTTTACAAGCTTATGAACAACTCTGTGTTTGGTAAAACAATGGAAAATCTACGCAAGCGGACTGATATAAAACTAGTCAGAACTGACGGCTCCGAAAATGAAAAATAATAGCCAAACCCAACTTTAACAGGCGTATAAAATTTTCAGATGAATTATCAGCAGTACATGTAAACAAAACAAAATTAACATTAAACAAACCAATCTATGTTGGGATGGCAGTATTAGATTTATCAAAGTACCATATGTATGATTGGTATTATAATACTTTGAAAAAAAGGTACAAAAATAACTGTACTTTATTATACACAGATACTGACAGCTTGCTTGTAGACATCAGAACAGATGATGCATACAAAGACATGGCTGAAATGAAAGATGAGTATGACTTGAGTGATTATCCTCAAGATCACCAAATGCATGATGATACAAACAAAAAAGTATTGGGTAAAATGAAAGACGAATGTGCTGGTGTTGCTATAGCTGAGTATGTTGGATTAAGACCCAAGCTATATTCTATTTTGAGAGCGGATGAACAACTTATTAAAAAAGCAAAGGGTGTAAAAACTTAAGTAGTCAAAAAACAAATAAATTTTGAAAACTACAAGGATGCACTATTTAACAAGAAAAAGTATAACCATGAAATGAATATGATGCGATCAATAAAACATCAAATATACGGCATAACAGTAAACAAAGTAACACTGTCACCATTTTACTCAAAAAGATACATCCGAGAAGATGGAATTATAACTGATGCACATGGCTTCTACAAAAACTTATGAATTTGGGTATCAGCAGGAACAATAAGTAATTCTTCTTTGACAAATCCTCTCTGTGGCGCTGGTGCTTTCAAATAATAAACTCTTATACCTTGCGTCACCATATAACTTTTAATCTTGTGAATATCTACACTCCACATTGGATCAGTTGCTCTGCGTCTTCCACCTTCTTGTTCCCCGGGTTGATATAAATATCTTACATTTGCATTTATACAGATAGGATCATCTTTTAATATTTTTGTTTCAACAGGAGGAGGCTTTTTTTGTCTCCGAATTTATGGCTTTAACAACTTCTGGTAATCTCTTTACCCATTCTCTATTACGTTTTTGCGAATCTATTTCCTTAGCATACTGATAGCCAAACAATCTTTCGGCTAATGTTCTGTTAAATCTTTCCACTAAAGCTTGGTCTCTGTGTATTTCTGTTCTGCCCCGTCTGATATTTACTTTGTGTTTTGACATCAACTGTGATACTGCACCCATAAATACTCTGCCTGGATCCACTTGTAATAATTTTGGATATTTCAGATGTCGACTGTATATATTTTCAAATGCTTTAGCAACTTCTTTACTATCCTTGGAAGTCAGTGGCTCTGCTTCTTTGTATCTACTTGCAATATCAACCACAGTCAACGCATATTTATATGTCTTGCGTCCACGACCAAAGCCAAAAGTATCATGCGGCAGAAATAACAAATCAGCTTGATGCACTCCATTTTTAGTAGAAACATCAAACCTGGGTCTAACTATTTTCCTCGGCGCAGGTAAATAAATCTGCCACACAGCTTGTTTCTTTAAAAATTCTAAGGCCTTTTTTTCACTAACACCAGCCTCTTTTGCTAATTTTTTAACTGCTGTATAACCTCTCCAAAATCCTTTTGGGCTGTAATAAATCTTTTCCATTTTTTTTCTACTAAAGATTAAACTTTATATAACTATAAAGAAAAAATGGAAATCACAACTGCACGATTTGATGAACTGCTCGAAGAGCAATATCAAAATAGCACAAAGAAATGGACAGACTTGGAACTAAATAAAATATACACTATTACAGATACGAAAATAGTAGAAACTGAATATGGTCCATCCATGGTATTGACATTATTAGACAACGGTGAAGTATGGGCGCCTGATCATCTCAAAAATAAATAAGAGAAGAGTGCTAAACCACCATATTATATTCGACCACTTGGATTGAAACCATGTAAAAACAACAAAAAAAATAGGTATCATGCATATGACTTAGTCTTTTCAAAGTAAACTAAGTCATTTCAAATCCAAAAAAATCCAAAGTACGCCTGTAATTTCTGTGACAAAGGATGACGTAGAATATTTTATATGTGAGCCGAGAGAGTATGTTTTACAAGACCCACAAAACATGAGTAGTGCTGTTGTACCAATATTGGCTAGTGCATTGAGTGTATGGGTTATATGGGACACTCTAGTTTTTATTTTTGAAAAAATTATTCAACCCAATAACCAGTTGGTTGGTCAGTCCTCAAAATTAACTTCGAATATTTAGTCTTAGCTAAAGCTTTTCTTATTCTGATTCTCTCTTCCAGCGTTGGAATAACATCATTCTCTCTCAAACAATTTTCATAACTATCTCTGTATTTGGTGTAAAATATACACATCCATTTTGCTTGCTCTCTCAAATCTTTCAATACAGAATTATATCTCTGTGAAATGAACCACACTGATTGTTTAGCGTGACGACCAGAGAATGCCAACTCTGATAACATATCTTTTTTCTTTGTTAATTCTTTTGTGGCTGAGCAATCGTCAATAATGTATAATGTGGGCTGGCCAGCATATTGTTTGAAAAAGAAACGCAACAGTTCTTGTAGCATTTCTTTACCATTGCTAACGGGATTGACAATTATTTTATTTTTTTATCTTTTGGGTTTTTTACATCTCCTATCCAGGATCTATTTTTATAAGCCTCGTTCCACTCTATGGTTGGACACAATATAATTATATGTTTAAAAACTCCAACATACTCTTTTTCAAGTATGTCAAGAACAAACTCTGTTTTACCACAGCCTGTCTCCCCACAAATAATGGCACTGTGTGAATATTTAGGATATTTTTGTTGCAAACTAGTATCCTGCTTCTTTGAATCTTCCATCTTCGAAATTGATTTGCGCATCTTGTATTATATATATATAAATATTTAAAGTTTGATCTGCATCTGCTTTTTTATTTATTAGTATCGTTATGCCTTCACTGCCGTTTTCTATTCTTCTTCCACTGCCGTGTAATAAATGGTCCTCACATGTTCTAAGGTCAAGCCACAAAGCATATGATTTTGTCAGATAAGTCTCAAGAGAAACACTGGTAAAGTTTAAGTCCCTCGCTACTATTTCTGTCTCTTTGTTTCTTTTTGATGTCATGGCAAAATATTTGTTGATTTCATCCCAATGTTGATATGCCCTCATGCCCTGACTATACAACTGATTTGGTACTCCTCTATTGTCATTTCAACCTTTTCAATCCTTGGGTTGTAATAGGTTTCTGTGTCTGTTCTTTCTGGGTCTTCAAACAGCATTAAAATACCTTTCATGCTCCGTGCTGGTACATTAATGTTGATGTTCCAAAGGGTTTCAGATTTGTTTGCTATTAATTTTCTATGTCGCAAGATACGATCATACATAAATGACATCTTACCATTGATTTGCTGTCTTATTTGTCTGGATAATTCAACATCACTAACCGTATCAAATTCCAAGCAGATATTTTTTATTACATAATATGCATCAGCATCACTGCTTTTGATAATTTTGATATAATCGTTAAACGTTAATTCATATTCTAACCTATCACCAAGCCCCGCTTGATAAAATGGCATATGACTTTCTAACATTTCAAAGTCTAGTGGAATACAAAATCTATTTCCATAAGCTGCTGCTATAGCTTCATCTCCGGTGTCTGAGGAAGCATCTCCCGCACCAACTCTATGTTTTAGCATGTTTGCTTTACCAATACCTTGGTAAGCTATGTTTTGTCGTTCAGTAGGGCTTTTCCATAAATCTATATAACAATGATATATATCACTGTCATCTATTGACATGACTTCATTGCCACTTATTCTTATTGTCATTTTTTTTACAATTGTTCTACCCAGATTTTGAAATAGAGTAGCGTTGGCGTCTGTTCTGCTTTTAAGTTCTATTTCAAAGGCAAGACGAGCAGTACGAGGAACTATCACATCATTAGTACTTAGATTGGGAAATCTTACAAGCAGTTGCTGGTTTTGGTCTATTGTTGATGGATTATTAGTTATTACTATACTTGTGCGGATGCCTTTGGCACCATGAGGTTCTCTTAGTTTTCTATGAGGGTTGAGTTTGTTTCCGTAAGCCGACATTGTTTTTATTTTTTAAATATATTTTTTAAAATTAAATAAAATAAACAATGACTGAAGGAGGATTTGATTATCCTACGTTTGATCCAGATGATTATGATGAATATTATGATTTTGATGATGATGATGCACCGATGGTGCCTGCTGAGCCTGTCCTAAGAAGTCTTCTTAATCAAAGCGACCATATTGCTGAACCTCGTGGGGAGTTGAAAGAATCCGAACTTGAAGCATACAAGAAATTTTTTGTAAAATCCTTTTATGATGAAATAGAAAAACGATATAAAATGGCACCGGACAAAATGGATTATGACCAGTTTAAAGTATCAGATGATGGTAAAACATTATACTGGATTGTTGGTGATAAAAAAATAAGAATAACTGCCAGGCAAGGCTCTTTTACATTTCTTGCTCTTGGTTCTTTGGCAAATGAATATAACAGGATTATTGGCTCTGGGGGAACAAGGGCGATAAGACAATTTTTGAATTTGCCGGAGTATGACAGTAAAACAAAAGTATCACAAAAATTTAGACAAAAGTTGCAAGAGTTGGAGAGCACAATAAACGATTTACCAGATAATGTGGATGCTATTCCATTACAAGATTTATCACGTGATATAGATAGCATAAACGCATCACTGGATAACATAGAGACATCATTGTATGACTGAGATGTGATTGAGCGTCCTGATGTTTCAACACAAACAAATATAGACAGGCGTGAAATGGATGGAATAGTAAAAGCAATGACAACTGTCAAGGAAGAACTCACCAATAACGTGGCAAAACTTACACAACTTGATAAAGACATAACAAGAGAAAAACAAAAGTTAGAACAAGCTAAGACTGATAATGATGAATTCCAGATAAAAAGAATTAGCGATCGCATCAAAGACCTTGAAGTTGAAAGAGGTGCAAGAATGGATGTCATCAATGAAAACAGAGAAGCTTTTCGTAACCAAGTAAGCAGGATAAAAGAAACAATAAACAAAATGTTAAACGAGAATACAACACTTGGTGAGAGGATCAAAACCTTGTTTAAGGAGCAAGGTATTACTATTGTTAGTATCCTGACTGCGTTTGGTATGATTCTTGGGGTGATAATTAATTCTATTATTCCCACATCAAGTGCTGCTCCAACTCCAACTCCAACTCCAAAACCTGATCCATCAAGTGTAAAAGATTGGATAAAAAAAAAAAACTATTTAATCTTGGTAAACTTCTTGCCAACCTAGCTGGTAAAGCTGCTGCAGCACTGCCAGGAGTTATTGGTGCAATAGTATCATGGCTTTTATCTGCAACAGGTAATGTTATTAATTGGCTTGGTAACAATCTATGGGCTCTGCTTGTGTTTGTTTCCGGGTTGTTATATGTGGCAGCCAAAGAGTGGTTTAGTAAATCTCGTAAATAAGTAATGCAGCAAGACCTATTACTATAGTACTAACAATTATAGTTGTTTTGTTATCTTCGTGTTCAATCGCTTTTTTTTGTATTTCTGGTGGGTTATGTTCCACAGTTTTATGTATTGATTTATCAAAATGTTCCGGTAAAAATTTCTTTGTCGTGGTGCCTTGAAAAGGTTGAATATGTTTTGGTGGCACTGGTTTTACATTTACATCATTATTCAATCCTAATGCTTGTGCATCGGTTGCTATTACAATTTCATTATTGTAGTCTTGTATTATTCCGATTCTTAATTCCATGTCACTCGGAGACATGTACAATCCACTTCCATAGACAAAATTAACTTTACTTCTTGCATATTTTAAGGTGTTTTCATATCTTGAAATTTGACTGGGCAAGTCGATGGGGCTATTTATTGCATCCTCTACATTTGCTAAAAATTGTTTTTGTGCATCAAATGCTGTTCCAGTTCCAAGTATATCTGTTCTTGTTTGTGATTGTGAGCCAAGGATTGCCCAGCAGTATGTTCTTATGCTGTCATTGATTCTTTCTACTCCTGCTCTTGTAAATCCAGATGAACATCTAGTATAAAAGTAGACCAGCTGTTGTCTGCCTCAAATCATTGTGCAATGTAATCAATGTGATATGTTTTATCACTCTCATAGACTGTAAAACTCATCGTTTTGTTGTCGTATACAGTATTTACCAAAGGATGATAACCAATATGTGTCCAGTAATTGTAAATTGTTCCTAGACCATTATTATAGCTTTGTTTCTGTCTCCAGTCTGAATATAAATCAACGTTAAACTCCTTGCATATTCTCTCGTATGCGTTTCGGTTATATGTGTTACTAAATGCATTCCAATTTGAGTCTTGTGGCATTGCTACACTCATTTCAAATAATATTCTTCTGACTTAGACATGAAATCGAAATAACGATCCAACCAGAGTATCAGCTTTTAGATGATTGTTGAAATCAATACCACAGCCAGTGGTCGCACACCAAATAGCAAAGTTTAACTGATTCTGCCAAAATAACATCCAATCTGTTCCCCAGCGTTGGACTATAGCATCTGATTTGACGTATGGGAGTTTGTATTTTTCAAAGACATTTGAAAATGATGCTTTAAAGCCTTTACCGTCTGATGTAATAACTATGTTTTGATTTATTATATCTATCACTTTCTTGCTAAAAGTATTTAAATATTGAGCATCTGGGTTATATTTGAATTCTTTAGAAATCATTTTTATTTGTGTTTTTATATATATATATTAAAAAAAAAATGTTTCATACAATTTCAAACATAGACAACTCTATTAATTTACAGCAGTATATCGATAATAGAGATGGAACTAAGCGCGTCGGATTAAAATGTTTTATATACACTATCGGTTGGTATAATATTATTCATGAAACCATAAAGACACGAAACCCAGATAAAATAGAACATTTAGCAGGTGGACTCTATAACTTTCAAGACTTGGTAAGAAAGTTTAATGTGCTAAATATAAAGATTATCCTGGACAATAATTTCCTAATTGGTGTAGCCTTTTTAAATACGCCAATAGATACGCGAATGTCAAGCGGTCTTTCAAAAATGTTGGGATTCAAGGACAGAAAATGGTTGACAGGTACTAATATAGCTGATTACCCAATGGATTTAGCTCCTTGCAAACAGCTATATGTTCATCTGAAACAAGTTAATACGAGAAGTAATTATTTCAATGGTGCACCAAGCACTATTATAGGTGTTGTGCCTGTAGTAAATAAGAAGTTTGGAGATATAGTATATACAAGTTTTTATCCTGAATATCACTGTCTTATGAATGGTGCAATTACTGAATTGAAAATAGAAGTCAGAGATGAGTATGGCAACAACATAGATAATCACGGTTTGCCTATGAGTTGTGTTTTAGAAATTATTTAAAAAATATATTTTTATAAAAAAAACAATGAGTATATATGGACCAACAAGACCTAGAAAAAGAGACGAATTAGAGCTTTTAATAAATGATGTTCAAGTTTTATATAGGCAAATTGTGCCTTTTGTTGACAAGTTTAATCATTTAAAAAATAGAGTTGATAATCTTAAATATGGAATTATAACAATATTTGCAGAGGCTAAGGGTCCACTTGTGTCAAACAGAATACTCTCATTTGGTAACGGCGGAGCAGAAAAAAATGGGGGGCATGTAATGACACGCCGTGGACGGATTATGGGAATAGGTTTAGCATGTGAACGATTAGTTGGTGACGTATCTGTAATAGTTTCTGTCAATGGTGTTGAACAACCAAATTATGGCATAACGCTTCACATCATTCCACGCAATCATGATAACTTTGATAAACCTTTAGAAATTGGTGCTGGTTCTCTTGTTAACTTTGTATGCAAGATTGCCAACGCTACAGCTGTAAATACGGTGGCATCATTATTAATTGAATTAATTTAATTTTTTATTTATTAATAAAAAATGAAGCAACCAACGGCACCAAGTATATATCCTGATTTGTCAGTGGAAAACGGACAAAATTATAGATTACAAAAGATTTCAGAAATTGAAAAAAAGTTAATTACAGAACGAGATATACGTCAGTCACTTTATAAAAAATATAAACGCGGTATTAATATTACAGATGGAATTGACACTACCTTAATATCTGCAGGTGTTATTATGGCTGGGATTGGATTTGTTATTCCAGTTTTGTTACCTTTAGAAATAGCAGCAATAGTATGTGGAGCTACAGGTGTTTGTGTTAATTTTATCAGACGCAAGCTTAATGTAAAAGCTAAAAAACATCATGAGATAAAAACTTTGGCAGAGGCTAAGTTAAATAGTATAAAGCAGTTAATATCAAAAGCGTTGAGTGATGCACAAATATCTGATCAAGAGTTTAAGATGATTTTAGATGAGTTAGATAAATATTATAGTTTAAAAGAAGACACCAAACAAAAAAAGGCTAAAATAAGTGAAGCTCAAAAAAAAGAACTAGTGGAACAGGGAAGAAAAGAAGCAATGGCAACACTACAAAAAAGTCTAAAAAGTGTGTAATAAATTGTTTTAGTAATGTGTATGAGTACGATCCACAACCTTTGTATTCAAGGTCAGAAAATTGTTAATTGAATATAATTTTGATAACAAATCGACAAATTTGTTTTGTATTAAATAAACATTTTATAATTTTGATAACTTGTAAAAAAAATTAAACTTGCAATCTTCACTACCCCTATTTTAAAAAAGTTTGTTAACATAAATTTTGATGTTTAACCTCTATTTTACAATAAAATTTAAACATCTAAATTTAAAACATTTTCACAATTCAATCTTAAAATCTTGGGTTATTTAGCGCCTGGGACATGCTAAATAACCAGTTTAATTGACTTAATTTTCAGTAAACTGAAATTTTTTGTGTGGTGGTTTTAGATTATTTTGGGTGATTCTCCTAGTGGCCCAGAACACCCAAAATACATATATATGTGTTTGTATCCACTGCAAGGCGGATTGAATTTTCGATAATGGAATTGTGAACATTATCTGCTCTGGGTGGTCTGTAAAATAATCCGAAAAGAATGTGTTTGTGCTTCATGAAGATTTCGACCCATATACATTCAATACCTAACGGTTCAAGGTCATGCCTACGTTTGTAATGTATATTGTTTTTAATATAGAGTATAACGCCACCATGACTGACACCAGTGCGATCTTTTCTCTCAGGAACGGAGAAGGAATCAAAAGTAAGGTTATTATTTGGTGTCGATTGGTTAAGCCAAGTTTCAGAAAATGCTAGTATGTCAAATTCACTTAGCTCCGAGATGATGAATGACTATTGTTTGGTTCCCGGAGTGGACCGGGGTTGGGATGTACGTCTCCAGAAATAATAAGGAGATGACAAGCCGAGCAATTGATGTAGCTATAAAGAAAAAACACATAATATGAAATGTAAACTCAATGTTTTGCATGTGCAACTTACTAGCCGGGTAACATTTCGTACCATGAGACGAATGAGTTACTTTGTGTGAGATATGATTGGTCTCGTGGATACCATTTAGCATAAAAAATGCGCAAAATTCGTCTTTAAAGATCGGAAATAAAACTAACAAAGTCAATAGAATTGAAAATTCGTAAAAATGACGACATGTTCTCATGACAGCAACTGTCTTGCAACTAATCACGTTCATGATATTGATGATAGCAAGTACAAAAATAGGACAGTTGCCAACACTAAGACATGTCTGCGGTTAGCATTAATAAGAATTCTGTTGCAAAAAGTTACCTTTTCCACAAACCCGTGTGTCGCTCCCAATAAAAAAAGAAAGAAATCATAAGCGGATATAGATATGGTTTTCATATCTAAGACAAGAAGAATGGGGTTATCGAAACATTAGGTAGGAAAGTTACTTTGGTAATTGGGAGTCTGAGATTTGGAAAAACACAACACATTGATGATTTTCAATAGTACGGGATAGTTAGGTTGGGTATGGGATTCAACATTAACACGTCCATTACTGGCATATGGTCAGTCGTTCGGACCTTATATAGCACATTCTTGAATTACAAACGCCATGAACATGGTTAAACAACTTACATAAACAGGCATATACACATACATACACATGCATGTTAACGTAAACACGTTAATATATAATACACAAATACATATAATTATATTGGGTACTGAATCATCATCAAATATAGTCATTCCCCTTTAATTAGTCGCTAACACACACATAACAGCGTAAATGCATCTAGACAATACGTACACCGAATTGTTTATGTAATGGGGCCAAACATGAGAAAATATAACAACACCAGAACGATATTGGTGGAAAAATGTTTCTGTGAATGTTCTTAGTAGACGATTTAAAAATAATGCAGTAGGAACTTGTTGGACAATATCATAGTCATTAGTAATCATACTGGTGCGACTATTTAAGGAATGAAATGCGTTCTTTTGGATTCCATTTGAGTCCGAAGGACTCCACGCGTATGGAAGGAATCTCTAAGGGCTGAACTGATTCTGTCGATGTCCGCTTGGCTTAGAACTACCTTATTCTCGTTACCATTGGGTCCTATGACAGGACTCTCGCCAGTGTCACAGATATTAGAATCAGACATATCAAATAATTCACCAGTTTGTATGCCAGCCTTTGTTTTCTTCATCTCGGAGACATCTTCTGCTTAGGATGTAAGGACTCTTCTGCGACAAGGACTATCACAACCTGACTTCTATGGTGATGTGATTGATAAACTTCGTAAGATTCTTGGTCATGATCACTTTCATACTATCTTTGTTAAACTTGTTAAAAAGTTTATCAAAAGAGGTTATAACCCTATCATTTTGCAACGTACTGCATGCTTAGTGGTGGACCATTTTGCAGTTCGCCACTATGCTTTCCTCTTTAATTGTACAATGACCGGACAGGCTGTGGATGATGACGCCTACCTAAAGCCCATTGGGACGGTGGCGTTTGATGCTTGTCTATGATCTTTCTTTTCGTGCCCTTAATGGTTTATTCTCTTGTTGCTCTGGCTTCTGCCAAGTCACTGAGTACATTCATTGTGTCTTTCTAGGCTATTGTTGTTTAGTATTATATTAACACGAGCATATTTGTGTTTTACTTATATTGCCTATTGATGCTGCCTTGTTGGTTAGAGATTAGATCATGGCGGGGATTTCTGTATTTACACTGTCCTGTTTTAATGGGATAACTGTAGGGTAAGTGTGAGGTTTGGTGCACCCTAGAACCAGTTTAAACCCCCAGTGGCCTACTTTGCCACTGACCGTTCCAAGGCGGTAGCCCTATTGTCAACCCTTTTGTGTTTGTGAGGTCGTTTGTATTTAATATTACTTTTGCCTTCTTGTTTGTCTGTTTGCGTGTTTGTTTTTGTTTTTTGTGGTTGACTGTCCTCCTTGAATGCTACTTTCCCTGTCCGATCTGTTTATATTTCTTGAGCACCAGCGGGAGTCGATGTATGTTTTGAATTCATGTTGTATACATAAGCTTTTTTGAATTCTATAGTTGTGAAAAAGTTCTTCGTGCGCCGTAGGTAAATCAAGGTATTGAGTCGGAGCAAAACTGAGCTATCTGTGTAAAAGTTGAACGTGCTTCGTAGTTAAATAAGGTAAAGAGGCAGAGCAAAACAAAGCTATCTGTATATAATCATGTATAGGAAGTAGAGAAAAATGTTCACCAAACTCCCTTCATATCAAAACCGAGCACACTCCACACACATTGGTTCATATTACCGTTCCGATAACCATGCAAATCCTTCATTAAATCATTATAAAGTTGATTTTCCTCAACACAGGTAAACAATTACAACGTTGTCGCTATCTTGTCACATACTCTTCTAACGTAAAAGCTCTTGGTGCCATGCTATCAAGAGAACCATCAAAACAAGAATTGATTCGTGATACTGCCAAACCTTGTTTTAATATTTTTACAGAGAAGGGGACATTATCCGTTTAAATAGACTAACATTTACTTCATGTAGTACTCGTATTGTTTTATATATAAATAATGTGATAATTATTATGCTATGTGTGTGTATAAGCCTTATTTTATCTTGAAAGTGAATGTTTTAATCAGTTCATTTCAAATCTGATTTGAGAGAATACATGATTGTTTAAAGATATCTTTTAATGTATGTCCTTTTGCTATAATCGATTACAAAACAGTGGATTAAATATAACTTTTCATTACACTTTTAGATGTTTGATCGTTATAGCCTTTCATACCCTTCAAAGATCTCGATTAACAATGGCGCTACACATGTTATTTGTTTGATTATGTGATATCTCTGTTCATTTGTGTTAAATCGTGTTTCTCAATGGATTTAATACTTGTATTGTCTCCTACATGAATAATTCTATTTAGAATGACATAGTGGTTGGTTTGGTTCAAACCCCTACTGCTATGAAACCTCGTCTAACCCAGCGCCAGGATCGTATGCTCGTGCTGCCATGGGTGACGATTACGCGTCTTAAATATACGAATTCTGCGAGTCAGTCCTTAACAAACATGATCCCAATATCAAAAATCCATATCGATAGGGCCCCCCGAATGGGTGCCACGGTTGTTGGTAAAACACGCCTGATTGTTGTGAAATTTAAAGATACTAATCCCAAAATATGTGTAAAAGGGCCACTTAAGAATGTTAACCTGAAAAGTACTCTATACGGGGTATTTGACCAGCTTCCTCAACAAGTTCAAGAGCGCAGAAAATCGTTAATTCCAGTGATGGTGAAAGCTAGGGAAAAAGGGAAGCGTGCGTATGTGATTTGCTGCCGTTTTTTTTTGTTTTCAGTGTCACATTGCCGCGCCGTTGTTTTAATTGTGACCTTGCCGCGGTGTTGTATTATATTATATTATATTATATTATATTATATTATATTATATTATTTATATTATATTATATTATATTATATTATATTATTATATTATATTATATTATATTATATTATATTATATTTATTATATATTATTATATTATATTATATTATATTATATTATATTATATTATATATTATATTATATTATATTATATTATATTATATTATATTATATTATATTGTATTAAGTACAGTACAGTACAGTACAGTACAGTACAGTACAGTACAGTACAGTACAGTACAGTACAGTACAGTACAGTACAGTACAGCAGTACAGTACAGTACAGTACAGTACAGTACAGTACAGTACAGTACAGTACAGTACAGTACAGTACAGTACAGTACAGTACAGTACAGTACAGTACAGTACAGTACAGGACAGGGCAGGACAGGACAGGACAGGACAGGACAGGACAGGACAGAGGACAGGACAGGATAGGACAGGACAGGACAGGATAGGATATTATATGATAGTATAGGTTATTGCATTTGTATGGCTAAATATTACTTGGAACGAGTTGTTTTGGCAAAGGACGACGAGCTTGCGAGTCGTCCTGCGCCAAAACAACGAGTTCCAAGTAATATTTAGCCATACAAATTCAATAACCTTTTTATTGTATACTTTCATATTGTTTTTGATCAATGTTAATTGTATGACTATTACTTTTTCATTGTATTTGTGTTATTTTTATAGCTTTTGATGGAATTCCTATCTTGCCATTCAGTTTCATTTTGTGTGGATGATTATTTTTCGCGAAAACGACGTCGACGTCGGATGACGTCATTAAAAACATCAACCGATTTTCGGAAGTTTGTTTACCATTCGATAACGTTAAAAACAGTGGGTGAGTGACCATTTGAATTATTTTATCAATTTTTGCCATAAAAGGTTGTAAAAAACACGTATTTTTTTGTTGACACTATATATATGTATTTTGGGTGTTCTGGGCCACAAGGAGAATCACCCAAAAAAATCTAAAACCACCACACAAAAATTTTCAGTTTACTGAAAATTAAGTCAATTAAACTGGTTATTTAGCATGTCCCAGGCGCTAAATAACCCATGATTTTAAGATTGAATTGTGAAAATGTTTTAAATTTGGATGTTTAAATTTTATTGCAAAATAGAGGTTAAGCATCAAAACTTATGTTAACAAACTTTTTTAAAATAGGGGTAGTGAAGAACACAAGTTTAAATTTTTTAGGTTTTGAGCTTTGTGTAGTAGGTAAGGTTACGTGATTATTGTCATGTCAGAGTAAGGTTACGTGATTATTGTCACATGTATTAGCTCATTTGATAAGCATCTATTTATATCAACCAATCGGCGAAGATCATGTGACAAGTGTCTATTTATATCAACCAATCGGTGAAGATCATGTGATAAGTGTCTATTTATATCAACCAATCGGTAAAGGTTTTGGTCTTTCTGACGGGTATAAAAGGCGGTGAAAACTACGGATTAGTATTACTTTCACACGGTGACATACCCTATGGGAATAGAGACCTGAAAAAGTAAGGATAAAACTAGGATTATTTTTCATGAAAGGTAAGTCCATTTTAAATTTGTATTTATTTTTATACTTTTAGAAGGTTCTAGGTTGAATACAAAGGTGGTGGATCGTACTCATACACATTACTAAAACAATTTATTACACACTTTTTAGACTTTTTTGTAAGGTTGCCATTGCTTCTTTTCTTCCCTGCTCCACTAGTTCTTTTTTTTTGAGCTTTACTTATTTTAGCCTTTTTTTGTTTGGTGTCTTCTTTTAAACTATAATATTTATCTAACTCATCTAAAATCATCTTAAACTCTTGATCAGATATTTGTGCATCACTCAACGCTTTTGATATTAACTGCTTTATACTATTTAACTTAGCCTCTGCCAAAGTTTTTATTTCATGATGTTTTTGAGCTTTTACATTAAGCTTGCGTCTGATAAAATTAACACAAACACCTGTAGCTCCACATACTATTGCTGCTATTTCCAAAGGTAACAAAACTGGAACAACAAATCCAATCCCAGCCATAATAACACCTGCAGATATCAAGGTAGTGTCAATTCCATCTGTAATATTAATACCACGTTTATATTTTTTATAAAGTGACTGACGTATATCTCGTTCTGTAATTAACTTTTTTTCAATTTCTGAAATCTTTTGTAATCTATAGTTTTGTCCGTCTTCCACTGACAACTCAGGATATATACTTGGTGCCGTTGGTTGCTTCATTTTTTATTAATAAATAAAAAATTAAATTAATTCAATTAATAATGATGCCACCGTATTTACATTTGTAGCGTTGGCAATCTTGCATACAAAGTTAACAAGAGAACCAGCACCAATTTCTAAAGGTTTATCAAAGTTATCATGATTGCGTGGAATGATGTGAAGCGTTATGCCATAATTTGGTTGTTCAACACCATTGACAGAAACTATTACAGATACGTCACCAACTAATCGTTCACATGCTAAACCTATTCCCATAATCCGTCCACGGCGTGTCATTACATGCCCCACATTTTTTTCTGCTCCACCATTACCAAATGAGAGTATTATATTCGACACAAGTGGGCCCTTAGCCTCTGCAAATATTGTTATAGTTCCATATTTAAGATTATCAACTCTATTTTTTAAATGATTAAACTGGTCAACAAAAGGCACAACTCGCCTATATAAATTTTGAACATCATTTATCAAAGCCTTTAAGTCTTCTGTTTTTTTAGGTCTTGTTGGTCCATATATACTCATTGTTTTTTTTATAAAAATATATTTTTTAAATAATTTCTAAAACACAACTCATAGGCAAATCGCGATTATCTATCTTGTTGCCATACTCATCTCTGACTTCTATTTTTAATTCAGAAATTGCACCATTCATAAGACAGTGATATTCAGGATAAAAACTTGTATATACTATATCTCCAAACTGCTTATTTACTACAGGCACAACCCCTATAATAGTGCTTGGTGCGCCATTGAAATAATTACTACTCGTATTAACTTGTTCCAGATGAACATATAGCTGTTTATAAGGAGCTAAATTAATTGGGTAATCTCCCATATTAGTACCTGTTAACCATTTTCTGTCCTTGAATCCCAACATTTTTGAAAGACCGATTGACATTCGTGTTTCTATTGGCGTATGTATAATGGCTGCACCAATTTGGACAATATTGTCCAGAATAATATTTTCATTTAGCACTTTAAACTTTTCTACCAAGTCTTGAAAGTTATAAAGTCCACCTAGTACATGTTCTATTTTATCTGGGTTTCGTGTCTTTATGGTTTCATGAATAATATTATACCAACCGATAGTGTATGTAAAACTTTTTAATCCAACGCGCTTAGTTCCATTTCTGTTATCGATATACTGTTGTAAATTAATAGAGTTGTTTATGTTTGAAATTGTATGAAACATTTTTTTTAATATATATATATAAAAACACAAATAAAAATGATTTCTAAAGAATTCAAATATAACCCGGATGCTCAATATTTAAATACTTTCAGCAAGAAAGTGATAGATATAATAAATCAAAACATAGTCATTACATCAGACGGTAAAGACTTTAAAGCATCATTTCCCAATGTCTTTGAAAAATACAAACTTTCATACGTCAAATCAGATGCTATAGTTCAACGCTGGGGAACAGATTGGATGTTATTTTGGCAGAATCAGTTAAACTTTGCTATTTGGTGTGCGACAACTGGATGTGGCATTGATTTTAACAATCATCTAAAAGCTGATGATTTGGTTGGTTCGTTATTTCGATTTCATGTCTATTACCAAGTCAGAAGAATATTATTTGAGATGAGTGTAGCATTACCGCAAGACTCAAATTGGAATGTTTTTAATAACACATATAACCGAAACGCATACGAGAGAATATGCAAGGAGTTTAACGTTGACTTATATTCAGACTGGAGACAGAAACAAAGCTATAATAATGGTCTAGGAACAATTTATAATTACTGGACAAATATTGGTTATCATCCTTTGATAAATACTGTATACGACAACAAAACAATGAGTTTTACAGTCTATGAGAGTGATAAAACATATCACATTGATTACATTGCACAAGGATCTGAGGCAGACAACAGCTGGTCTACTTTTATACTACATAGTTCATCTGGATTTACAAGGGCAGGAGTAGAAAGAATCAATGACAGCATAAGAACATACTGCTGGGAAATCCTTGGCTCACAATCACAAACAAGAACTGATATACTGGGAACTGGAACAGTATTTGATGCGCAGAAACAATTTTTAGCAAATGTAGAGGACGCAATAAATAGCCCCATCGACTTGCCCAGTCAAATTTCAAGATATGAAAACACCTTAAAATATGCATGAAGTAAAGTAAATTTTGTCTATGGAAGTGGATTGTACATGTCTCCAAGTGACATGGAATTAAGAATCGGAATAATACAAGACTACAATAATGAAATTGTAATAGCAACCGATGCACAAGCATTAGGATTGAATAATGATGTAAATGTAAAACCAGTGCCACCAAAAAATATTCAACCTTTTCAAGGCACCACAACAAAGAAATTTTTACCGGAACATTCTGACTTTGATAAATCAATACATAAAACTGTGGAACATAACCCACCAGAAATACAAAAAATTGCGATTGAACATGAAGATAACAAAACAACCATAATTGTTGGTACTATAGTAATAGGTCTTGCTGCATTACTTATTTACGAGATTTACTAAACCACTCTTTGGCTGCCACATACAACAACCCGGAAACAAACACAAGCAAAGCCCATAGATTGTTACCAAGCCAATTAATAACATTACCTGTTGCAGATAAAAGCCATGATACTATTGCACCAATAACTCCTGGAAGTGCTGCAGCAGCTTTACCAGCTAGGTTGGCAAGAAGTTTACCAAGATTAAATAGTTGTTTTTTTATCCAGTCTTTTACACTTGATGGATCAGGTTTTGGAGTCGGAACAGGTGCAGTCCCCACTCCTGTTGTAGGAATAATGGCATCAACTAATACCCCAATAATCATACCAAAGGCAGTCAAAATACTAACAATCGTAATACCTTGCTCCCTAAACAAGGTTTTGATCCTCTCACCCAATGTTGTGTCTTCTTTTAACACCTTATTTATAGTTTCTTTTATCCTGTGTATTTGACGGCGTAATGCTTTTTTGTTTTTACTCGCCGCTTCAAGTCGATTACTTCTTTCATCTTCTAAGTTTTTTATTCTGTCACGTAGGCGCTCTTGTTGAAACTCATCCTCCTGCCCGGGGGTGCTAACCTGTTCTAATTTTTGTTTTTCTTTTGTTATGTCTTTATCAAGCTCAGTGAGCTTTGAAAGATTATTAGTAAGTTCTCCGCGAAAGCTTTGCAATACCTTATCTAAACCTCGTATCTCTCGCATTGTTAGACCTTCTGTTTGTGTTTGAACAGCAGTTTTAGAATGAGTTTCATCTATTATATTACTCAAATTACTCTCAATTATATTTACAGCATCTACTGTATTTTGTACATCTTCAGTTGTTGAAAAAGTTTGCATTGATATATTTTCTCCTTCTTTTGTATCTCTTGTTTTTACCAAGGATGCTAATTCTGCCCTACCCTGAGCCTTTCTTTCACGCGGAACTAAATAATCATAATTTTTTAAAGTATTTTTTACGAAGTCAACACCATGTTTTTTAACTAAAGTGTCCAGCACATAAAACTTGATTGGTTCTTCTGGATTATTTTCCCTATAATAGGTAAGTGGAACATCATCCGTCCCCAACCGAACTGCATATAACATTGTTCTACCGATTTCGTCCTCAGCCACTCTAAAATCATTTTTATAATCAATTCCGCTGATCTCAGCATTAACTTCAGTAAAAAATTGATCTACTAACCACTTTTTTTGTGTAAGCTGTTCTTCTGTTTTATCTTCTCCTTCAAGCTGATCAATAAGATTATTTTCATTTACAATTTGTCTCTGAAATTCTGGGTTAGGTTGTATAAATTCGTCTTCAAGTATTCTATCTAAGTCTTCTTCGGTCATATCTTCAATATCGAACGCAGGATTTTCAAATCCTCCTTCAGCCATTGTTTATTTTATTTAATTTTAAAAAATATATTTAAAAAATAAAAACAATGTCGGCTTATGGAAACAAACTTAACCCTCATAGAAAACTAAGAGAGTCTCATGTTGCCAAAGGCATCCGCACAAGTGTAGTAATAACTAATAATCCATCAACAATAGACCAAAACCAGCAACTGCTTGTGAGATTTCCCAACCTAAGTACTAATGATGTGATAGTTCCTCGTACTGCTCGTCTTGCCTTTGAAATAAAACGTAAAAGCAGAACAGACGCCAACGCTACTCTATTTCAAAATCTGGGTAGAACAATTGTAAAAAAAATGACAATAAGAATAAGTGGCAATGAAGTCATGTCAATAGATGACAGTGATATATATCATTGTTATATAGATTTATGGAAAAGCCCTACTGAAAGATTAAACATAGCTTACCAAGGTATTGGTAAAGCAAACATGTTAAAACATAGAGTTGGTGCGGGAGATGCTTCCGCAGACACCGGAGATGAAGCTATAGCAGCAGCTTATGGAAATAGATTTTGTATTCCACTGGACTTTGAAATGTTAGAAAGTCATATGCCATTTTACCAAGCGGGGCTTGGTGATAGGTTAGAATATGAATTAACGTTTAACGATTATAACAAAGTTATCAAAAGCACTGATGCTGATGCATCTTATGTAATAAAAAATATCTGCTTGGAATTTGATACGGTTAGTGATGTTGAATTATCCAGACAAATAAGACAGCAAATCAATGGTAAGATGTCATTTATGTATGATCGTATCTTGCGACATAGAAAAATAATAGCAAACAAATCTGGTACTCTTTGGAACATCAACATTAATGTACCAGCACGGAACATGAAAGGTATTTTAATGCTGTTTGAAGACCCAGAAAGAACAAGCACAGAATCCTTTTACAACCAAAAGATTGAAAAGGTTGAAATGACAATAGAGGGAGTACCTAATCAGTTGTATAGTCAGGGCATGAGGGCATATCAACATTGGGATGAAATTAATAAATATTTTGCCTTAACATCAAAAAGAAACAAAGAGACAGAAATAGCAGCGAGGGACTTAAACTTTACCAGTGTTTCTCTTGAGACCTATTTGACAAAATCATATGCTTTGTGGCTTGACCTTAGAACATGTGATGACAATTTATTACACGACAGTGGAAGAAGAATAGAAAACGGTGAAGGCATAACGATATTAATAAATTAAAAAGCAGATGCAGATCAAACTTTAAATATTTATCTATATATAATACAAGATGCGCAAATCAATTTCGAAGATGGAAGATTCAAAGACGCAGGATACTAGTTTGCAACAACAATATCCTAAATATTCACACAGTGCCATTATTTGTGGTCAGACAGGCTGTGGTAAAACAGAGTTTGTTTTTGACATACTTGAACAAGAGTATGTTGGAGTTTTTAAACATATAATTATATTGTGTCAAACCATAGAGTGGAACGAGGCTTATAAAAATAGATCCTGGATAGGAGATGTGAAAAACCCTAAAGATAAAAAAATAATAATTGTCAATCCCGTGAGCAACGGTAAAGAAATGTTACAAGAACTGTTGCGTTTCTTTTTCAAACAATATGCTGGCCAGCCCACATTATACATTATTGACGATTGCTCAGCCACAAAAGAATTAACAAAAAAAAAAGATATGTTATCAGAGTTGGCATTCTCTGGTCGCCACGCCAAACAATCAGTGTGGGTCATTTCACAGAGATATAATTCTGTATTGAAAGATTTGAGAGAGCAAGCAAAATGGTTGTGTATATTTTACACCAAAGACAGAGATAGTTATGAAAATTGTTTGAGAGAAAATGATGTTATTCCTATGTTGGAGGAGAGAACCAGAATAAGAAAAGTTTTAGCTAAGACTAAATATTCGAAGTTAATTTTGAGGACTGACCAACCAACTGGTTATTGGGTTGAATAATTTTTTTAAAAATACAATCTAGAGTCTCCCATATAACCCATACACTCAATGCACTTACCAATATCGGTACAACATCACTACTCTTGTTTTCCGGGGCTTGTAAAACATACCCTCTTGGCTCACATATAAAATATTCTACGCCATCCTTTGTCACAGAAATTACAGGCGTTTCCTGTGCACCTTTTTCGTACGTTTGTAAAAAATCACTTTCTGAAACACATATACAACATTTTACGTCATCTCTTGTCATAACATCCAGTGCTATTTTATTTTTGTTATAATCACTAATCTCACCGTCTGTTATTTTCAAATCCATTTTTTCTTATATAATATTTATTTTTTTATTATTACAAAATATATTTTTTTACAACTGTTGCTAATAGTAATACTAACAGCAAAGTAGCAATGTTAATAGCAATACTGACCATGAATATAGTATTGCTAATAGCATTGCTCATAGCAAAGTAGCAATGTTAATAGCAATGCTTGCAGCAAATTAATAATGTTAATAGAAAAAATAGCAATGTTAATAACATTGCTATTAACAATACTAACAATTACTAGTTGCATGAATATCGCAGCTAGTTGTTTTGTATTTTATATTTATTTCAAGATAAAAAATAAGATTAATAATATAAAAATGAATGCGGAAGAACTATTACAAAATATATCGGAACAGACGGAACCAGATGAATCAAAGCAACAAGAAACAAAAAAAGAAAGATTATCAGCTATAGTAGCTGGCGGTGGTAGTCGTCAATATTTGGGTAAGGACATACAACTCACAAACATAGATGGCATGCCACCGGATGAAATTAACAAACTTTACTGCAGATATGAAGCAAGGCTTGGGGCAAGCATGACTAAAACTTTAGGCAATTCTTTTATTAACTTGTATGTGATGGGAGTATCAAAATATTTTAATGTAACCAATCCACCAAAGCTGATAGAAGATTTGGAGGAAGACCCATTTATTAATCATGCTTTGACGAGCGCTTGTTGTGAGTTGTATTACAGGTATGGAATGTGCTTAGCACCATTTACAGCAATACTGACAACTGTTAGACATATTGATTTTAATAAAAATAAAATTATAGATAATATAAATGGAGAACCAAGAGAGTGAAGTTATACCTGTTGTTACACAACCTGTTGAACAACAAAAAGTAAAAAATCCAAAAAGAATAGAAGCTGGAAAAAAGGAGCAGCGACAAGAAAGGCAAAGGGTTTGCTTCAGGATGTTACAAATCAAAATGCTGCAAATCAAATAACAAAAATAACAATAGGTGAAGAAGAACCAGAAAAAATCAAAATAAACGTATACAAAAATTATATTCCACCGTGTCTGGTTTTATTAGGCATTGCTGGGTTGGGTTTGTATATTTATAACAAGAAATCTGCTACACAACCTGTAGCTGTGCAACCTGTTCATGTTGCACCAAAAGACCCGTTTGATTTTTAATAATTTATTTTAAAAAAATAATCATATAAAAAAAATGGCAGCAAGTATTGACGGAAAACAAATTGTAAATATGATGTATCACGCAGGAGTGGAAACACTTCTAACTGTTGGATATTCTGAGATTGGCAAAAAACTACTAAAAAAACCAGCACATAAAGTGGATTTTAATATAGAAAATGTTGGGATGCTGTCTGTGGATATAATGTTAGCAATGTGTACAAAAGATATGTTGATTAAGCAAGGTATTATTCCTGCGGATATTATGAAATAATTTTAAAAAATATATATATAAAAAATGGCAAGTGCAGTAGCAATGATGATCGGTGGAGCATTAACAAATGCATTAGCGTTTAGTGGTTCAAATTATTTCTTTTCAAAAATGGGAAGTCATTCAGATGAGGAAAGACAAAGACATGACAAAGCCGTAGAACAATTAAACGCAGCACAAGCGGAGTGGAATAAAAAAAGAACAGAGAGATTAGATTTTATTAATAAGCAACTGCAAAAGGAGCATCACGCAGAGCAAACTTTTGATGATGTGGACCAAGCTATGAAACAGTATTATTATACAACTGGCAAACAATTGCTTTTAGAACCGGAGCCCAAGTTGAGTGATTTTTATACACCATCTCCGGATCAACAGAATAGAGAAATTACGTTTATTTTGGCGGGCATGGCTGCAACTGGATTTGTTTAAAACTATCATTACTTCAGATTTGGAATAACTAAATATGTTTACTTTGAAAAGACTAAGTCATATGCGTGATACCTATTTTTTTTGTTGTTCTTACATGGCTTCAATCCAAGTGGTCGCATATAATATGGTGGTTTAGCACTCTTCTCTAATTTATTTTTGAGATGATCAGGCGCCCATACTTCACCGTTGTCTAATATTGTCAATACCACGGATGGACCATATTCAGTTTCTACTATTTTCGTATCTGTAATAGTGTATATTTTATTTACTCAAAAGTCTGTCCATTTCTTTGTGCTATTTTGATATTGCTCTTCGAGCAGTTCATCAAATTGTGCAGTTGTGATTTCCATTTTTTCTTTATAGTTATATAAAGTTTAATCTTTAGTAGAAAAAAATGGAAAAGATTTATTACAGCCCAAAAGGATTTTGGAGAGGTTACACAGCAGTTAAAAAATTAGCAAAAGAGGCTGGTGTCAGTGAAAAAAAGGCATTAGAACTTTTAAAGAAACAAGCTGTGTGGCAGATTTATTTACCTGCGCCAAAGAAAATAGTTAGACCCAGGTTTGATGTTTCTGCTAAGAATGGAGTGCATCAAGCTGATTTGTTATTTTTACCGCATGATACGTTTGGCTTTGGCCGTGGACGCAAGCCATATAAATACGCGTTGACTGTGGTTGATATTGCAAGTAGATACAAAGAAGCAGAGCCACTGACTTCCAAGGATAGTAAAGAAGTTGCTAAAGCATTTGAAAATATATACAGTCGGCATCTAAAATATCCAAAGTTATTACAAGTGGATCCAGGCAGAGAATTTATAGGTGCAGTATCGCAGTTGATGGTAAAACACAAAGTAAATATCAGACGAGGCAGAACAGAAATACACAGAGACCAAGCTATAGTGGAAAGATTTAACAGAACATTAGCTGAAAGATTGTTTGGTTATCAGTATGCTAAGGAAATAGATTCACAAAAACGTAATAGAGAATGGGTAAAAAGATTACCAGAAGTTGTTAAAGCCATAAATGCGGAGACAAAAAAGCCCCCTCCTGTTGAAACAAAAATATTAAAAGGTGATCCTATCTGTATGAATGCAAGTGTAAGATATTTATATCAACCCGGGGAACAAGAAGGTGGAAGACGCAGAGCAACTGATCCAATGTGGAGTGTAGATATTCACAAGATTAAAAGTTACATGGTGACGCAAGGTATAAGAGTTTATTATTTGAAAGCACCAGCGCCACAGAGAGGATTTGTCAAAGAAGAATTACTTATTGTTACTGCTGATACTCAAATTCATAAGTTTTTATAGAAACCATGTGCATCAGTTGTAATTCCATCTTCTCGGATGTATCTTTTTGAGTAAAATGGTGATAATGTAACTTTGTTTACTGTTATGCCATATATTTGATGCTTCATTGATCGCATCATATTCATTTCATGGTTATATTTTTTCTTGTTAAATAGTGCATCCTTGTAGTTTTCAAAATTTATATGTTTTTTGACTACATAAGTTTTTACACCCTTTGCTTTTTTAATGAGTTGTTCATCCGCTCTCAAAATAGAATATATCTTGGGTCTTAATCCAACATACTCAGCTATAGCAACACCAGCACATTCGTCTTTCATTTTACCCAATACTTTTTTGTTTGTATCATCATGCATTGGGTGATCTTGAGGATAATCACTCAAGTCATACTCATCTTTCATTTCAGCCATGTCTTTGTATGCATCATCTGTTCTGATGTCTACAAGCAAGCTGTCAGTATCTGTGTATAATAAAGTACAGTTATCTCCGTACCTTTTTTTCAAAGTATTATAATACCAATCATACATCATATACTTTGATAAATCTAATACTGCCATCCCAACATAGATTGGTTTGTTTAATGTTTATTTTGTTTTGTTTACCTGTATTGCTGACAATTCATCTGAAAACTTTATACGCCTGTTAAAGTTGGGTTTGGCTATTATTTTTCTTATCTTTTCATTTTCAGAGCCGTCAGTTCTGACTAGTTTTATATCAGTCCGCTTGCGTAAATTTTCCATTGTTTTACCAAACACAGAGTTGTTCATAAGCTTGTAAAAATCTTTTTCAAATTGTGATTTAGCTTTTTTCTAAGTTCTGTGTTTAAATTTATGTATGATGCCATCCATGGTTTTTCATTAAATTCTAATACTCTGTGTATTTTCTTAAGTTTCAAGCCCAAAGATAAATACAGTTCCAGGTTTTTGTAATGTATCACATATTTTTCTTTGTCCCTAAGATTGGGAACTAGTTGTTCTGTATTTATCATGCCATTATTTTCTAACAGATCTGTTTGGTATTCAGACAACCATTCTTTTTTCACTGCTAATCTTTCCGGTGCAAGCGGATAGTCATTATGAGATTCATGGAGTTCTTTAGGATATTCAAAATCAACTTCAAGTATTTGTCCTTTGCCAGGTTTTGGTTTAGAATATTTTCTTTTCTTGTTTTTGGCTTTCCAAACAAAGCCAGATTATGGAAGTAGCTGACTCATTGCCCACCCATAAAGATTATTTGCATCAAAATACATTAAAAATCTGTTTTCCTCTCTAGTGTTATAATCAGCTACATGTGGATTGTTTGCTTTGGCATATCTTTTTGATACCATACTTATGCCACCTCGCATTCCTTTTTCTTGAAATAAGTGCATGTCAATGTCTGTCAAAAGTTCTAATTCTATTTTTGAATGTTTAAGTAAAGCATCCCAAGATAATCCAGGTGCTGTATAGTAATGTAAAGCATCAAGTTTGTATGCACTCATACATGTTTTTCTAAAAGTTTGAAACACATCTGCTAACTGAGTTACATCAGTTTTTAGATATAAATCATGATAGTCTCCAAGAGTTTTACAGTTAAACTCTTTCCATATTTTTTGAGCGTATTCGTAATCTTCGGGACTTATACTTTCATCTGAGAGACTACTGTAAAACTTTTCTATAGGCGGTAATTGCGTTTCCTTGAATTTTTCCATACTGTCCATATATTCGTATGGATAAACACCTTTTCGTAAAAGTAAATCTGTTTGTTCCCTAAACTGATTTTTGGTAATTTTGAAATCAGATTTGTCTGTTGCTTTGACCAATTTTTCCAGAGACGAAGCCATAAACTGAAAGCTATCTAAAAATCTAAGTTGCCCAGCACTAAATGAAATATACTTTTCAGCGTTGTTTGGAATGCATGTAATATTACCTGTCATTTTATATATTTTTTGCATTATAAGATGACTATCATATCCTTTGAGGTTGTGAAATACAACAGGGATGATTGTTTTATTTGATTTTATTTTTAGTTTTAGGTTGCAGTTTTTATGTGCTGCACCTCTGTATTCTCCTGTAAAATGACAGTGATCTCTTACTTTACAGTTTTTGCCACATTTCCTACCTATTTCATTTTCGCATATCCAGCAGTGTGTTGCTTTTTCATAATCTTCCTCATTTTGTTGTGTCATAATTAAGGGTTTTGGGTGAGCAAATAGTTTATTAATGTTGCTCTTCTCACATTCTAAGTGATTTAAAAACTTTTCAACAGTATCTTCACCTCTGTAAATAACAGGTTCTTCTGTTTTACCATCATATCTGACAACTTGATATCCAAATCCACAAGCTTCGTGCACACTTGTGATTTCAGATTTCTTTCAAAATGTAATTGATTCTGGTTTGATTATACACTCAAAATCAGCATATATTGCATAAGGCACAGGCATCTGATTTTGATGATTTTTAAATTTTACAGTATTTTTACCTTCTTGCGGCATTTCTATACTGCAAGAATTTTTATTGATACCATCACAGTCTTCTTTGTGTTTGGTAAGTAGTCCTTTCCCAGAAAAGCCGTGAAGGCAACGATCGCAGAAGTAAGTTTTACCATGATGTTTGTTTTGATCGCAAAGTAATCTATTTAAATTTTTAATCCAGCAATAGTGATATTTTGTTGTTATTGTTTTTGGTTCGTTGGGATAATCATCAGGGTTATAGTTGTCATCTATAATTCCTTCTTCATTATTTGGATCGTCTTCGTTCTCTGATTCAACCTCAGTGTCTTCAGATATTAAGATCAAATTAATTCGTTCAATATCTTTTGGTTGTTCTGATATTTTATATGGAAAAACAGATACCTTTTTTTATTTTTTCCTGTTATGGTATATCCATAAACATTAATAGCAAGATTATTTTGTTTTTCTACTTTGGTTATTTGAGAAATTGGAGTGGGAAAGTCAATGTTATCTTTCTTCAAAAACTCTATACTAGGATACTTTGATAATCTGTATGTATGATCTGCAGCTGGATTTAAAGCTGAATTTATTGCATGAAACAAACACTGATCATCATTGTTTTTCACATTTATAATTGCTTTCTTATCAGCTACTGCTTTAGGTAAAGGAATATATGAAGAACCTTTTAATGGTTCATACTTTGCAAAATTTAATTAAAACTTAACACAGTGATCAATCTCCAATCCTGAACCTCCACTTATATGTTTTTCAATGGTCTGTTGTATACAAGCAGATGCTTCATCATAAAACTCATTTATTTTTTCAGAGTTTAAGATTACCTTTTGATCACTACATAAAACGTCCGTTCGGAAGTATTTTTTGGTAGCACCGTCATCTTTAAATAAATCTACAGTGAGACCTAATGAAAACTTTAATCCATTAATCTCTGTCAGTTCTTTGTTGATTTGTTTTGTGATAATGGATTTTTTATCACGAAATAGTTTTTGAGGGTCTTTGTATTTCTCGGCAGATATCTCGTATGCTTTCAAATAGCAACTCATTGGTTTGTCAACCAGTTTTAATTCTTTAGATTTTCTATCATTAAGCTCTTTCATTTCATTTATAACATTGTCTCGTGATTTAGCATATTTCTGATTTTGCTCATCTTGTAATTTAACATATTTCTGCTTTTCTCGTTTACGTTGTTTCTTAACACGTCGTCTCTTGAGTAAATTTTCTAATGTTTGAGATTTAACCTCTTTTAAAGTTTCCTTTGGTTTTAATGCATTTATACCGTTAGATAGCGTTTGCTTATCTATTACACCTGTTTTAAACAGAAGTATTAATTATTTTATAGTCTCCTCGTTTTCCATACTTTATTTGTTATATATTAAAAATATTTTTTCTTAAATATAAAATAATTATATGTAAAAAAGACAATGGAAAGTAATGTTTGTCAATTTCTTAAAATTGGATTACATAATCCATGTAAAAGCAAGCCAACAAAAGATTCCGATTATTGCAGTTTGCATAAATATAGATTAAAAACAAGTCATGTGTTACCGTGCCTAAAATGTAAAAAAGGCACTTCTGCAAGATATCAAGTATGTGTTGGTTGTGGTGCTCATTCAATTAGAATGAAACATGAATACTGGAAGTTAAAGTCGGACAACGCTGAGTGTCTTCGATTTAGATGTATTTAGGTTTAAAACATATTTTGTTAATTTCTAATAACAAATTTGTTTTGTATTAAAGAAACATTTTATAATATTACAAAAAATTTAAACTTGTGTTCTTCACTACCCCTATTTTAAAAAAGTTTGTTAACATAAGTTTTGATGTTTAACCTCTATTTTACAATAAAATTTAAACATCTAAATTTAAAACATTTTCACAATTCAATCTTAAAATCTTGGGTTATTTAGCGCCTGGGACATGCTAAATAACCAGTTTAATTGACTTAATTTTCAGTAAACTGAAAATTTTTGTGTGGTGGTTTTAGATTATTTTGGGTGATTCTCCTAGTGGCCCAGAACACCCAAAATACATATATATACACTATCGGAAGAATTCCGTTATTTTTATTTGAAAGTAGTTCCTTATTTCTATTTCGCGGCTCTTAGCAAGCACGAGCAAAAGTTCCCGTGCAATATCAATGCGTGCAATATCGTAGAATATTGCACGCTTAGCTCAATGCAAACTAAACGGGACAATATGAAAGTATACAATAATATATTATATTATATTTATTATATTTATTATATTTATTATATGTATTATATTATATTATATTATATTATTTATTATATTATATTATATTATATTATATTATATTATATTATATTATATTATATTATATTATATTATATTATATTATATTATATTATATTATATTATATTGTATTAAGACCTTGTCACGTTTTTAAGTTCAGTGTGACCTTGCTGCGGGCTACGTTGTTATTTTCAATATCAGGTTAATGGAGTAAGCAATATCTTACGTAACAATATAAACGACAACACACAAACACAATTCACTGACTAATAACGACAGCGATATTATTATATGCACGGTATGTACACATGGTTGCTTTCTACGAGTTTTTCTTTTGGCACATGCTTAGTTCATTTTTCATTAAACATTAAGTATACGACTGACATAAATAACAATAATTCCGGTAACATTAAACATTAAGTATACGACTGACATAAATAACAATAATTCCGGTAACATTAAACATTAAGTATACGATTGATATAAATAACAATAATTCCGGTAACATTAAACATGAAGTATACGATTGATATAAATAACAATAATTCCGGTAACATTAAACATCAAGTATACGACTGACATAAATAACAATAATTCCGGTAACATTAAACATTAAGTATACGATTGATAAAAATAACAATAATTCCGGTAACATTAAACATTAAGTATACGATTGATATAAATAACAATAATTCCGGTAACATTAAACATTAAGTATACGATTGATATAAATAACAATAATTCCGGTAACATTAAACATGAAGTATACGATTGACATAAATAACAATAATGCCGGTAACATTAAACATGAAGTATACGATTGACATAAATAACAATAATGCCGGTAACATTAAACATGAAGTATACGACTGACATAAATAACAATAATTCCGGTAACATTAAACATGAAGTATACGATTGACATAAATAACAATAATGCCGGTAACATTAAACATGAAGTATACGACTGACATAAATAACAATAATTCCGGTAACATTAAACATGAAGTATACGACTGACATAAATAACAATAATTCCGGTAACATTAAACATTAAGAAATATAAAAAGATCGGACTGGGAAAGTAGCATTCAAGGAAGACAGTCAAACACAAAACACAGAAACAAACACGCAAACAGACAAACAAGAAGGCAAAGGTAAAACTAAATGCAAACGACATCACAAACACAAAAGGGTTGACAAAAGGGCTACCGCATTGGAACGGTCAGTGGCAAAGTAGGCCACTGGGGGTTTAAACCGGTTCTAGGGTGCACCAAACCTAACACTTACCCTACTGTCATCCCATTAAAACAGGACAGTGTAAATAGAGAAATCCCCGCCATGATCTAATCTCTAACCAACAAGGCAGCATCAATAGGCAATACAAGTAAAACACAAATATGCTCGTGTAAATATAATACAAAAGAACAATAGCCTAGAAAGCCACAGTGAAGGTACTCAATGACTTGGCAGAAGCCAGAGCAACACGAGAATAAACCATTAAGGGCACGACAAGAAATATCATAGACCAACATCAAACGCCACCGTCCCAATGGGCTTTAGGTAGGCGTCAATATATGGTCCACAGCCTGTCCAGTAGTCGTACAATTAAAGAAGAAAGCATAGTGGCGAACTGTAAAAGGGTTCACCACCAAGCATGCAGTACGTTGCAAAATGATAGGGTCATAACCTCTTTTGATAAACTTTTTAACAAGTTTAACAAAGATAGTATGAAAGTGATCATGACCAAGAATCTTACGAAGTTTATAAATCACATCACCATAGAAGTCAGGTTGTGATAGTCCTTGTCGCAAAAGAGTCATTAAATTACTTTTATATTTGGAAAGAAGATCAGGTTACGATAATAAATAAAATTTTGCAAAGGTTTTACGAAGTTTATGGTAACGGTAACCCTGAATGAGTAGCTTTTTAGTTATACAAAGATTACGAATATTAAAGTCCTCAACTCGAGTACAAGCTCTTGAAAAACGAATGAGTTGAGACACATACACCCCATAAGAAGTTGCTCGGGTATACGACTGACATAAATAACAAAAATTCCGGCAACGTTAAACATCAAGTATACATACGATTGACATAAATAACAAAAATTCCGGCAACGTTAAACATCAAGTATACATACGACTGACATAAATAACAATAATTCCGGCAACATTAAACATCAAGTATACATACGATTGACATAAATAACAATAATTCCGGCAACATTAAACATCAAGTATACATACGATTGACATAAATAACAAAAATTCCGGCAACATTAAACATCAAGTATACATACGATTGACATAAATAACAATAATTCCGGCAACATTAAACATCAAGTAAACATACGACTGACATAAATAACAATAATTCCGGCAACATTAAACATCAAGTATACATACGATTGACATAAATAACAATAATTCCGGCAACATTAAACATCAAGTATACATACGATTGACATAAATAACAAAAATTCCGGCAACATTAAACATCAAGTATACATACGATTGACATAAATAACAAAAATTCCGGCAACATTAAACATCAAGTATACATACGATTGACATAAATAACAAAAATTCCGGTAACATTAACTATCCTAACGTCCTATCTAACTGCGATATATTGTGTTACATGTTCATGACTTCCAATTTATTGACGTTAGGTAGCAATTCTTTTATTCGCACGCCACTTTTTGTCCGCAAAAATTGAAACTTTTTTTTTAATGAAAGGTTTTATTTCATGAGGGCAAAAACGGCGTTGATATTTGCAAACAAAAAAAGCACCGTGTAGATAAAATGTGCCAATTTTTAAAAAACAAATGCGGAAAAAAAGAGACACAAAAAGCGTTTTCCTCTGTTTTTTTTTTTTTTTTAAAATTGGCGCTTTTTGTCCGCACGGCGCTTTTTTCCATACAAATTGAATCCTTTCGTCAAAGGGCTTCAACTTTTGAGGTCAAAAAGTGCCGTGCTCACAAAAAGTGCCGTGTTGACAAAAAGCGCCTTAAAAAATGCTGACGAATACCGAAACAGAATAAAACGCAGTCACAACCGAGCTGTCACGACAGTACATTTCTCTTACTATCGATTCGATTCGTTGCGTATAGACTCCAATGCATTGGTTTTCCCGGTTATACGTCCCCATACGTCGGACGATGCTAAGGCAATGGGTCTTGTCAAATAATGATAAGGCTCACCGAAGAAGCAGTTATCAACAACCATGCATGGCGAACACAGAAGAAGCAGTTATCAACAACCATGCATGGCGAACACAGAAGAAGCAGATATAAACAACCATGCATGGCGTACACAGAAGACGCAGTTATCAACAACCATGCATGGCGTACACATTATCAGATTTGCATTAACTCAACGTCTATGACGTAAATTAAAAAGACACACTATAACACTTTTAAAGATAAAGCATAAATCCTAGACATGATTAACTGTTTAATGTCAGTAGCTTGTCGTCATAAATTCAGCTTTTACAATAAATGTTCACGCAAATACACAATTCGTGGAAGAATACAAATTATAATCAACATGTCTGGCCATTCTGTGACACGAAGTCGTAGTAGATGTATTTATAAAGTAATCCAACATAGATTTCCAGTAAACACTGTTTCTATATACGGAGGATCTTACAAGAGTACTCATTCATTATTGAATTTATTAAACAAGTTGGCAAAATGATATAATGCGAGGCTCTTGTCGAGCATTATATCATTTTTGCTAACGAGTTTAATAAATTCAATACTCATTCATTATTGAATTTATTAAACAAGTTGGCAAAATGATATAATGCGAGGCTCTTGCCGAGCATTATATCATTTTTGCTAACGAGTCTAATAAATTCAATAATGAATGAGAACAAGAGCCTCGCATTATATCATTTTGCCAACTTGTTTAATAAATTCAATAATGAATGAGAACGAATTTTAATTTCTATTTATTACATAACTTATAACGTCACATTATGTCAGAAAACGTACATTAACGTGACGTCCTTGACGTCATTAACGTTATGTTATACCACTAGTGGAATATCGAAAATATTGAATGGTGTTTATACTCCCACAACATATGTTATGTGATAAAATAGTTTGCTACATATGGAAGGCATTGTTTAATACCATATAAGTACAACTATATCATAAAACATTGACTATCTTATGTATTAAAGTCCATATCTCGCCATCAACAGGCACATTTTACAACATATTTGCACCGTTCCTAAACCTACTGACGACGAGGTATAAATATATATTATATAAATTAGTACTGTGGCTGCTACACTCCTCATTTACCAGGCGAAAAAAAAAAGAGGCTATTTTTTATTATTATCATAGCATAAATCTTGTATTTTTATTATTTTAACAAAATGCAAAAAAAAACCACATAAAAATCAAATGTAATTATACCAAAAAAGAGTATGATAATGGACCTTTGGAAACGGCCGAGCATGACACATACGAGATATTGCAGTCTCGGTTTTTTTGAGACTGTTCATGAGCGGTACTGAAATATGCTAGCTACCGCTCACGCCCTCTAGCCCTGGGTTGAGCTGAACTCAGTATTCATAAAATCAATAGTACACAATTTTAACCATCCCGAAGATGACATGCATACGGCGGTGGACTTGAGTTATATGCTTCCCCATGTCGTACGGCGTATGGTCCCAGTACTTAATAAAATTAAATGCCCCGAAGAGCGAAATAAACATAATGGAATTTAGTTGGGAGCAGCGGTTATGAAGCCTGCGTATCACAAGTAACAGCCAAAAGTCTAAATTAAAAAGCAGACAACATATCCTATAAGTGGTTAAACAATTCCCAGAGGTATCGGCCGGAGTATCGGCCGGACTAGTGAAACCACCGAATCAAAAATTAAGTAAGAAAACAAAAGAAATTGAAAATGTACCACCGATAACTAAATGTAAGTATCGGGCTCAGTGATCTCCAAAGATCGAATGAATAACAGTACTGATTGCAAGCGCGGGGAGACGTTTTACTGCCGCCACACTGCACAAGCAATGCCACTGTGCTATAAAAAAAGAGTATGATAATGGACCTTTGGAATCGGCCGAGCACGACACATACGAAATATTGCAGTCTCGGTTTGATTGTTCATGACCGGTAGTGAAATATGCTAGCTACCGCTCACGCCCTCTAGCCCCGGGTTGAGCAGAACTCAATATTCATAACATCAATAGTACACAGTCATACTATAAAGCATAAAACGAAATAGAGCAATTTCACTGCGTTTAAATGAAAAAGTTCATTTTCCTATATTCCTCCTATCACTAGCGGAAAAAAAAGGCTACTCTTTTTTTCAACAAAGACAATACGATAACTTATCACTGATGACGCAGCTGATAAATTGTCTGTAGCCTACAAAACATCACCAAGAAATGACGAATCCAGATTGCCAGAACAAAAAAAAATAAAAAAAATAAAAATTACATTGGAAATAAAGATGATGGAATGTGCGGAATTGATTGCGTTTGTTTCTCGGTGTTTTGAAGATATTCGATCAACCGACATCTTGATTAATTTCAATAAATCAAATTTGATTGATATTATCTGTTGGTTAGATTATAGTAGCAGACGACCGACCTTTTATTTCCGAGAGGCTCGGTGTTTAATGTACTTGAAATTGCTTTTGGTAAAATTGTTGTCGCAAACGACCTTATTATTTCCGAGAGGCTCTGTGTTTAATGTACTAGTGTAGTAACACGAAATGTTACTAGTAATAATGACGTCGTAAGTTGGTACGTAAGATGTACATCAAGTTTTGCGTCTTATTCTTCAAGAACAAACAAACCGTATACAAATAAAATGCGTAGGAACAGCACACTGTATAACCGGAATTCGCAATGTCGGTCGGTTCAAAACGGTAGGTATAGCTTAGCTGTGAGAATCACAGCTCTCATGGTGTGTACAATACCATAGACCTATGACGATATCCCTATATACAGTAAGTAGAGTATCCGGAACGTTCCCATTCGCACATTCACGGAGAAGTTCAACACGTGCATCACAAAACTCACCAAAAATAAGGATATCACGCCGATCTATAATGTCAATTGCGTTGGCATGGGAAATTAAAAACGTCTCATTTAAATGCATATTATATGCTATATTTTAAAAGGTTTTGCCCCATCTTCCATATTGGCCAGACCCCACCCCCGATGATTTATTCCTGTTTCCAAAGCTTAAGAATCATTTATCAGGGAGGGGAACCTTCTTTATTGGGAAGGGCCGTAACTAATGGTGTAAGAACTTGAGGGCCGACACATTTGCATACGTTGTAAAAAGCAAAAACAGCAAAGACAAAAAGATGTAATAAATACTAGTATGTTTAAACCAGGAAGGAGATATGCTTCTAGAACCGCTATAGGATCTGCAGTTTACCTGTGGCTCATATATATACCAAAATCCGAGTATGAAAACGGTTTAAGAAATTGGATAAAAACGATTCAATGGGTTATTTCGACAAGAGGAGATTTCTTCGAAGGCAACCCGATCAAACCAATATGTATGAATTCTTAAATATATAGTCCATCTTGTCGTACGTGTAAATTAACATTGCCTGGTGTAATACTATATGTTATCAATATGAAACTAATATTCCGCCTCAAAACAACTACATCTAGACGTGTTATTTAGCGTTTGATGAGTTTGTGTGCGCGCTAGTTATTACGTAATGCCTATACAGTTGTAAAAGTACCGGTGGTTTATGAAAAAAAAAAAATTGGTGACATTACTTTCCGAACACCCCTCGTACTGACATAATCTGTATACACATCGGAAATACAAGTATACTAAGTTTGTGTAATATTAATCAATATGCATGGCTATAAGTAAAATAAAATACCTACCGTTTCGTCCAGGCTTGAATATATGAACCGTTTTAAAACCAAAACCGACGTTGCCATTACCAGTTGTGTTTAGCGGCCCTGCCCCAACCCCCACCCCTACAACCACCAGCACCCACCTCACCAATATTAAGCCTCATTATGTTCTTAACCCCACCCCAACCCCTAAAAAAGAGATATAATTTGGTATTTCACCATCTGAGAACATAAAATGAGCCTGTTGACATAGAAAAGTAGCCATTGTTTTCATTAAAATGTGCGACAAGCCACAAAAACCCACCTTTATCATATGACGATAACCACTTTCCCGCTCCCTCACCCTTGTCCCTGCTCCTCCCCCTCCCCCTCCCAACTCTCCCTCCTCCACCCCAACCCATATCCTACGCCACTGAACATGCTTTAATGCATGTTATTAATTAATATAACTGAAATAAAAAGATTTCCAAATCCATCTCTATGAGGTAATAAATCATGTGACTAAGATTAATTTCAAACAATTTCGACTAACATGTTTTACTATGCGGCCAGCTATGTACTTTTCTGCCTGATTACAAGATGAAGTAATAAGTGACGTAATATAACGTACCTGTGTTTTATCGGTGAATAAAATACAGTAAGGAGTTCGGATGCGTAGTAATTAAATCACGAATGCGTTAGCACGAGTGATTTAATTTACTCGCGTCCGAACGTATTTTTATGGGACAACCGGGAGGAAAAGTTGATTCAATAAGACGGAGACAACTTTCCAGTATTATCGACCTTGAACCAGGAATTGCGATTATTCAAATCGGAATTAATGACTTTTGTAATGCAGCTGTGACACCGGGATCCGATTGTGTAGCAAACAATATCATCGATTTAGTTGCAACCTTGGTGAATAAACATAATGCTCTTTGTGTGGCAGTTATGCACATTTTACATAGGATCCCACCAACATGCTCTACAAAACACCGTATCGACTGTGTATGGTTTAAAGCTACATAGTCTCTATATCAATCGATTTCTTCTTTGTGGGCGTGTCTTTATTTGTAACTTCATGTTCACCAGCTCATGTCGAAATCGGATATTTAACCGAGAAAATATAAGGTAGGACATCATTTATTGTCTAGACATCGACCAGTGCACATCGTACCTGTACACAGGTAACATTATGATTTACAGAAGAAGAAAAAATCGCCTCTTTCGGGACTCGAACACACGACATTCTGATTTCAATTCAGGTGCTCTATCCACTGACCTATAACGCTTCTTTAGAAAATGGTATACAACTACCATTTATTATGAGGCAAAATAATTTAACATATTTAAACGAAATTCAGTATGAATCCATAAATATATAGTCCATCTTGTCGTACGCGTAAATAACATTGCCTGGTGTAATACTATATGTTATCAATATGAAACTAATATTCCGCCTCAAAACAACAACATCTAGACGTGTTATTTAACGTTTGATGAGTTTGTGTGCGCGCTAGTTATTACGTAATGCCTATTTAGTGTTAATAATTCTAGAATATACAAATAAATAGCCGTGATCTAGTGGTTAACCGTACGGCCATCAAAACTTAAAATCGCAAAGGCTGTGGTTCAAATCCCGTTCCGGGCAAGTACTTGTTTTGTATCACATATTTCTGAAGCCGAATATTTATCGATGTTGGTCATTTTAAAAAGTATCGATTTTAAAAATGACAAAAAATTACGTCATTTAATGAAATGACATACGCAGCTTGTGTTTTTATTCTTATCGCAAATGAACTTCGTCCCTAGGAGGTATAAGACCAAAACATGGATATGTATGCGTATGTTAGGATTGATTATATTAATTTGCATATAACGCAAGTTAATAACAATGGTATTACTTTCCGCTGGAACTTAAATTAATTATGATGCATGGTGGATTTAGTTAAATTTAATATTTTCGAAGGTTTCTACTTGCTATTTTAATCGAAGTACTTGCATTAATAATTTAAAACTCCGATTCATTTTAGAAGGATTGCTACACAAGTAAATAATGTTATTTTTCCGCTCAACTAGATGCAAGAATGTGAAAATGTATACTTAATAGTTGTACTTACCTGTATACACCTAATCCACCTATTTAACTAAGTTAGATACATATGTTCAGTGAATTAATGTAGACTGAGACCTAGTGGGTTTCTTTTAAAAGTCAACTAAATATGTTTGTAATTTAGAAAAAAAGACAATATACAGAAAAAGTTATACCGAAAATTGTTAAAGATGATGGGTCAGAAACGAGCAGCATAAAGGACATTTTAATGGAACAAAATTTATACAATAAAATATATATAAAATAAAAAATATTTACAGTTCCAGATTACAGGATGCAAATCATAGAGTGGAATCTGACTTTTTTAATATAAATAACCCATTTTTGAATCAATTAACAAATGAGGAAATAGATACATTGGAAGGGGTTTTAAAAAGCAAGAATCTAATGTGTTAAAGGATATGAAAAATAATAAATCTCCGGGATCTGTTTTTTTTCTGTCGAATTTTATAAATTCTTCTGGATTAATATTAGGGATTTCTCGTTAATACACTAAATGACAGTTATTATTCTAAATTACTCCCAGTTATACAAAGACAAGTAGTTATAAAATGTTTGCCTAAAGAAGTTAAATCCAAACTTTATTTGAAAAATTGAAGACCAATTTCACTATTAAATGTAGATACAGAAATTGCTTTTGCCACAATTGCACGTCGATTTAAAACAATTCTTCTTAAATTAATATCGGAAAGTCAGTTAGGATTTATGAAAGATAGGCACATAGGTGAATGTACTAGACTTATTCTAGATGTAATAGAAAAATGTGAGGAAGAGAATATACCTAAAATCCTAGTTCTTGTAGATTTTAAAAAAAACATTGAATGGTGTTTTATTGAGAAAGCGTTACGTTTCTTTAATTTTGGGGATTCAATAGTGCAGTGGTTTAACACGTTATAAAATAATGTTTCAAGCTGTGTTTTTTAAATTTAGAAAAGGCAAAAGTTGTTCACATTGATCGTAAGGAAGTGATGTCTGTCTGATATAAGGCTTCACAGCAATTTTAGTTAAAATCCAAAATAAGTTAAAGAAGTTATCAAAACCTTGCACATTTCTGCTATTGATACGCAAAACATCACGAGTATATCTTTTCAGGTAAACCAAAAGCGTTTTTTGCACGATACGAGAAGTTGGGTTCCTGCATATATGCTGTATTCAATGTTTAGTTTAAAAATCCTCCGTGTATATACGTTGGTCTTCTTCAAGAAGTTCATGGGCACTTTCAGCTTGGTGTCTTGTAGACAATGTTGCCTGTTCTCCTTTACTCTTGCTACTTGTAATAAACCTTTTCCAGTCATGACTGATTATGTTTGCCTGTATTTGAGACAGTATTTGAGGAGCAATATTCTCGCCGCTTTTCTCACGAGTTTGCGCCTAATTAGGCATCCTTCGTACCGCTCGAAAACAACAGGTATACTTGTAATGTCTTTACCTTTGTCTAATATGTACATCCACAAGAATGAAGCCATCGGTTGTGACCTTTGAATGATTGCTTTTCTACCTTGACATTTGACCTACTGACCTTTAAATTAGGAGGGATCATCTTCTTGTAGCACGTAATCATCCAATGAAGTTTAATAGGATTTGCTAAAGGGGAAATGTATTAACGATGTGGACAACGTTTTTCATTATCGGGTCACGATGAACTTGGCCGTTAACCTACTGACCTCAAAATTAGATATGCATAACAAGACACTGTAAATGGATTTAGCTATGTTGGTTTACATTTTTCGTACCGATTGTCTATGTTTCAAATGGCGGAAAATCTCGCGATAAAAGCAAAACGAAATTTAATTTTCTTTATTGTCTTCGCTACGAAGTTTATGTCCAATGCCTCAGCATGTGTATTTTAAATTGTTTGAAACAAAAATAAGACGAATATTATTATATGGTGCAGAGATATGGGGACTGGATGATATAGAATCAATTGAACGAGTGCATATTTATGCATGCAAACGATTTATGTCAGCTTCACTAAAAGCACGTAATGCTGTAGTTGTAGGTGATTGTTAAAGGTATCCTATGTATATAACAGCGCACAAAAAGATCATCAAATATTGGATTAAAATATTAAACATGCCAGATGATAGATATGTAAAAAAATGTTATAATATCCTTAGAAACTTAGATAGTTATGGTTATAACAATTGGGTTACAAGCTGAAAATGAATCTATATTCAAACGGTTTTGGATATATTTGGGAAAGGCAAAGTGTGGAAAATGAACAGTTGTTTATAAGCCGATATGAAACAAGACTAAAAGATCAATACTTACAAAATGGTCTCAGATGGTACAAGGCAATAAACAACTGTTTCATTATAACCATTTTAAGAATGATTTTAAATTCGAAAACTATTTAAATTTAAATATTGAAAAAGGAAGGCATATGAGAGCAGCGTATTTGTATATATTGTAAAGATGATATTGAAACCGAATACCATTTTCTTTTGCGCTGTTCATCATGACTTAAGAGTATTTTATTTGCAAAGGAAATATTATGAACAACCTAATATACACAAATTGTATTTACTTATGTCTTCGACAAAAAGAAATGACATTATTAATTTAGCAATGTTTATATATTATGCATTTGAGAATAGAAAACATGTTTTTGATGTCCGTTAACCAAATCATGTGTTATATTGATTATGTATTACATGTTTATATGTATATGGGCCGGTGGCCATTATCACTAATAAAGAAATTAAGACATCCCACTTATGTTCGTACATAGTTTTCGTTAAATCCAACAAGACGTTTAAGACATCTACAATTAGACATCACACTGGTTCTGCGTACTTTGTTTCGTTATAATCCAACAGGCCGTTTAGGTAGAGTATTGTACAAGGATCTTCATTATAGATTCACGTTGACCTTGACCTTGAACTTGAACTAGTAACCTCAAAATCATATATGCAAAACTAGACATTATACTGATTCTTCGTATAAAGTTTCGTCAGAATCCAAAATACCGTTTAGAAGAAGTAACGCAGACCATTTGCGACGGACAGAGGGACGGAAAGGCCAAAAGCAATATGTTTCCTTAACACTTCGCAAGGGGAGACATACACAGCTGACACACTCAATAACGGTTAGCAGTAATCAATGGTACATAACTCTAGGCACACACATTACCATCTGCAGTCAATATTATTCAGCCTTAGTTTGAAATAACTCACTGTTTGTTGCATGTTAGCGTTCCATACAACACTTGAAAACCAGGTGGAATATGTATATGGATGGGGTTTAACGACTCTTTTAACAATAGTGCAAGTCCTATCACGACGGAATCTGCTTGTAGCAGTGAGTTATAGTCTCCATCTTATAGAACTGCCACACTGGCATACCACGCCATAGACACCGGGCCGACCAGGCAGAGCTCTTCTCCGCGTATGCTGCCACACTGGCACACCACGCCGTAGACACCGGGCCGACCAGGCATATTTCTTCTCCGTGTATGCTGCCACACTGGAACACCACGCCGTAGACACCGGGCCGACAAGGCATAGTTCTTCTCTGTATATGCTGCCACACTGGAACACCACACCGTAGACACCGGGTCGACCAGGCATAGTTCTTCTCTGTGTATGCTGCCACACTGGCACACCACGCCGTAGACACCGGGCCGACCAGGCATAGTTCTTCTCTGGGTATGCTGTCACACTGGTACACCACACCGTAGACACCGGGCCGACCAGGCATAGTTATTCTTTCTGTATGCTGCCACACTGGCATACCACGCCGTAGACACCGGGCCGACTAGGCATGGTTCTTCTTGATGTTTGCTGTCACACTGGCACACCACGCCGTAGACACAGGGCCGACCAGGCATAGTTCTTCTTTGTGTATGCAGCCACATTGGTATACAACGCCGTAGACACCGGGCCGACCAGGCAAAGTTCTTTTTTGTATGCTGCCACACTGGCATACCACGCCGTAGACACCGGGCCGACCAGGCATAGTTATTCTCTGTGTATGCTGCCACACTGGCATACCACACCGTAGACACCGGGCCGACCAGGTAAAGTTTTTCTCTGTGTATGCTGCCACACTGGCATACCACACCGTAGACACCGAGCCGACCAGGTATAGTTCTTCTGGGTGTATGCTGCCACACTGGCATACCACGGCGTAGACACCGGACCGACCAGGCATAGTACTTCTTGTTGTTTGCCGCCTCACTGGCACACCACGATATAGGCACCGGGCCGACCATGCATAGTTCTTCTCTGTTTATGCTGCCACACTGGTATACCATGCCGTAGACACCGGACCGCCCAGGCATAGTTCTTCTCTGTGTATGCTGCCACTCTGGCATACCACACCGTAGACACCGGGCCGACCAGGCATAGTTCTTCTCTGTGTATGCTGTCACACTGGCACACTACGCCGTAGACACCGGGCCGACCAGGCATAGTTCTTCTCTGTGTATGCTGTCCCACTGGCACACCACGCCGTAGACACCGGGCCGACCAGGCATAGTTCTTCTCTCTGTATGCTGATTGTCATGGATCTATAAAAAGTAGATATTGAAATCGAACAGGAAATGCAGCATCCAAGGACCACAGTCAACCAAAATATGATTAGAAACAAACAACAATTATAAAGCTGAATAAAAGGCAAGATATGACATCACAAACACAAAAGGGTTGGCAATAAGTCTATCGCCTTGGAACGGTCAGTGTCAAAAAAGGCCGCTGGTGGTTTAAACCAGGATCTAGAGTGCACCAAACCTCACTCTTACCGTATTGTCATCCCAATAAAACGAGACAGTGTAAACAGGTAAACAAAGAAATCCCCGCCATGAGCTGTTTTCTAACCAAAAAAACAGCATTAATAGGCAATATAAGTAAAACACAAATATGATCGTGTATATATTAATACAAAAAGAAAATAGCATAGAAAGCCACAAAGAAGGTACTCAATGTATATTGGCAGAAGCCAGAACAACATGAGAATAAATCATTGAGGGCACGACAACACAAGATTGCAAACATCAAACGTGTAAATAAAGATATTCCCGCCATGTTTTATTCTCAAACAAACAATGCAGCATTAGTAGGCAATATAAGTATAACACATAAATGATCATGTATATATGAATATATAAAAAAAGCCCAGAAACCACAAACCATGTACTTGAAATTACTTGGCATAAGCCAGAGCATCATCATAGGGTCCGTAATATTACCATTAAAATACATTTTATAAGCCTTCGATATTACCCGGTCGGGGATTGAACCCACGGCCTCCCGCAAGGCGGATGCTATACCATTACGCCACTACTACGGAAAACAAAGTGTCCAAATAATGTATTAGTCAAGTGTTGGCAGTATGTACCTGTGTACATGGCGTATGTACCTGGGTACGTGGTGTATGTACCTGTGTACATGGTGTATGTACCTGTGTACATGGTGGGCTGTAAATAGCAAGAAGGTCAAGTAGTTGTAACTGTTTGAATCTTTGCTAAAATATTTATAGTTTAAAAACTAAAAAACGTTTATGTAATTATAATTATTCTTATCATTTATTAATAATTCATTATTTATTTATTTTTGTTTATAAATCCTGTTGTTAGTATCCTCACATCGAGTATAATCGGTAAAAGTCAGTCAGCTTGAATTAAATGTGTTTACCAAAAGATTCAATTTAACAATGTATAAATGGAGCGTTGTGGTCTAGTGGTAGGGCGGTGGACTCCTGATCAAAAAGTCGTGGGTTCTATCATTGCCATGACCATATTTGTTGTATCCCTGTCTGTCGGATTTAAAATCCGGTTCTCTGGCGTATGGGTGACACAATTCACACTTGCGCTATGAACGTTATATCTAACTATAGCGTGTTCCAAAATACTGAGAAATGCGTCAATTAAGTCTGTTCATACAATTAACGGTTCATTAAACTGTTGCCCTGACTTCTGACAAGTCATTATGGAAGTTGTTGGTGGCATTCGATGCCTTCATTTGTTGTATTCAGATATGCATGATCATCTCAGTGTTGTGTCCATTAATGATATTTGTTAGTAGTATGGCGGTTATTGATTTCTCCTGCAAAGTTAGTAAATCACAGTCCCTTTTTATTGGGATGATTATAGCATATAGTGAAATCCATCTTTGATACATCCAAAAGACAGTGTATACATCTAGTTTTGGCGGGCTGCGTCTTGTGGATGCTATGCCTCCCGTTCGATTTACATCGACTTGAATCCATGCTTCCACGGCCTTCTACTTACAATTTACGACACCTTAAGAAAGGTATTCACAATTCACATACTAAATTTGCTCCAGTTCCAACAGACAAATCTTCCAACAATGTAATTATTGTCTGACGACTACATTATATCAATACTTTGAATGCTGAGCTAGCGAGCTGGAGACGGACATTGTTTCCCAGCATGTGACCTTTATGGAGACTATAAAGGTTTCTGTAATTAGTAAGCACAACATTAGAACCGAAGGGTATCATACTCCCGCCGACGCCATTGGATGGCATGCCCCTTAATGCCTTCAGCCAATGGCGTCGGCGGGAGTATGATACCCCTCGGTTCTAATGTTGCAATAACAGCTGTCACAGTAGAGTTTGTATCAACCCCGGACTCGGATTTACAGGACGTTCCGCCTGGCGAGAACGCTTAACAGGAATCCCTCTCGTTGACGACTTTCGTTTTGGAGGCATGATGTTAAAATCTTCGTATCCATAAAAGGCTTCAACCCAGATATTATGTAACTGTCGCCTTAAGAAATCTCCAATTATTGAAATTATTCTCCAAAAGTTTAAAAAGTAAATCGACAAGATTTGAGCATCCATATCTATGGATTTATGGCTAAATAACAATAAATACTGTAAAAGGCATCCCTTGGAAACAACAAACACAAGAGATAAAAGTAGCAGACTCGGTTTTATTGAGTCTGTTCATGAGAGGTAATTTAAAGTGCAACACCTCTCACGCCTCCTAGCACCGGCTTAAGCGATATTCTACTTGAAAGCCACAAATACTGGGCTTGACGATCACAAAGGACCAGTAAATAATAACACTACTGATTTGTAATCAGAGCGACTTTGTACGGCCGCCACACAGCACTAAACAAAAGCTAGTGTGAATGTCAATAAATACTGAAAAAGGGATCCCTTGGAAGCAACAGACACAAACAAGAGATAAAAGTAGCAGACTCGGTTTTATTGAGTCTGTTCATGAGAGGTAATTTAAAGTGCAACATCTCTCACGCCTCCTAGCACCGGCTTAAGCGATATTCTACTTTAATGACATAACAAGTCTAGATATGGTTGTTTTGAGGCGGAATATTAGTTTCATATTGATAACATATAGTATTGCACCAGGCAATGTTAATTTACACGTCCGACAAGATGGACTACATATTTATGGATTCATCTTCAGTTGCGTTCAAATATGTATATCATTTTCTAAAGAAGCGTTATAACTCAGTGGATACAGCACCTGACTTGAAATCAGAAGGTCGTGTGTTCGAGTCCCGAAAGAGACGATTTTTTCTTCTTCTGTATATTATAATATTACTTGTGTACAGGTACGATGTGCATTGGTCGATGTCTATACAATAAATGATGTCCTGCCTTATATTTGCTCGCTTACATTCCCGATTTCGACATGAGCTGGTGAACATGAAGTTACAAATAAAGACACGCCCACAAAGAAAAAAACGATTGATATAGAGACTCTGTAGCTTTAAACCATACACAGTCGATACGGTGTTTTGTAGAGCATGTTGGTGGGATCCTATGTAAAATTTGCATAACTGCCACATAAGGAGCATTATGTTTATTCACCAAGGTTGCAACTAAATCGATGATATTATTTGCTACACAATCGGGTCCCGGTGTCACAGCTGCATTACACAAGTCAGTAGTTCCGATTTGAATAATCGCAATTACTGGTTCAAGGTCGATAACACTAGAAAGTTTTCTCCGTCTTATTGAATCAATTGTTCCTCCCGGCTGTCCCGAATACTGAATTACCACGTCTTCTGGGGTCAAATTCAAAGAAAGGGAATAGCACGAGCTGTTACCTCGTAAAAATCTTTCAAAGTGTGTAATGAAAGAGTGTCCAAGGATTGACACTTTGAAAACCATGACTAAAAAGATCACGTTTGTGGCACGAAAACCGATTACGTTATAACTTCACGTGATTTCCATAATTTGTTTATATCGGCAATGCTTTCTTTGTTGTAGTAAAGGAAAAATCTTGGAAAATTGCGTACCTTCCGAGGTATAAAACCGTGATTCGTATGTGTCAATAGAGCAAGTTCACGACCGTTAATGGTATTGAACGTGTCAAAGGCCTTGTAGGTATAATGGTTAACACTATACAACATTTAGTGGAAATAGGAAGCCGTTTAATAAAGTTATTGTGAACACAAGAAATTCTTATTATCCCTGGCTCAGGACAGAACAAAATTCGTAAAAGATCCATAACTCTTGTTAAAATTAGTAAAGTGTCTTGGTCTTGTCAGGTCTTGATTCTGTAGTTTGATATTTCATATACACATATAGGATTCAAACGCTGGAACTGTATTTGCCTAAAAGGACGTGTGCACCTTTCTTTGTTTTCCTTTGACTGTTTGTTCAGCGATTTTCGTATAATGGCTTGGTACGAATGGGTTACCGCAGAAATCTCGATGCTGTTACGAACTGCAAAGTATGCCAGAAGTCCATACAGTGGTTTCATATGTACATGACCCCACATATGTTAATATTTAAAAAAATCTGGAGTATATCTTGCCGGGTAACAGTTTTCGTTTTTTTCAGGCTTGGTCCCTGCATAATATGGCTGTGCAAGTCTGCATATGTTGATTAGGTGTTTAAACAGAAGGAAGCTGACACCAGAATGCGGTTTCATGATGTTATACAGCCAAGTTCAAAGTCAAAAGATTTGTTGTTGTTGTTGTTGTTATTAGACCAGATACGGATGTATTTATAGTACACCGCTTTGACAACGGGAAAGTGGTTATCTTCATATTATAAAAAAGAGTATAGGGGGCACTCCTCAGTTTCGCATGAATGTCCATGTGTAAATCAGAAAGAAATCAACTAAGCATCTTTTAGGTCCATGGATGGTCTTTATAATAATTATGAAGTACATGTTTGATGTTTTTTTCGGTTTTGAGTACTTCTAAATTTATTTTGGTGTATTGGAATATGCATTCTTTGTTTTTTTTGGAGGCTATAAATGGAAAAATGTGAACCAATCAAAAACTTCCTAAAAGTAGGTAAAATGGCTGATTTTCACTGGCGGGGAGATCAGCATGGAATAATGTTTTAAAACACCGGACTAGGTATGTAAAATTTAGCATTTCCTGATAAGCAAGAGCATTATGAGTGCAGACATGACTCTGATATGTGTAGGATTTTTTTATTTTTTTATTTATTGACATTTGAAATATTGCTGAAATTGCATTTTTAGCATGTTTTAAGGGGTGGGGTAATCTTAAAGAAATTGGACTAAAGTTGTACAGAAAATGCTTTTTGATACTTTTATTTGGTATGGAAACATGGGTTATTTTATTGTCTTCTAAGAAATGTATGACACAATGATGATGTGATTTATTTTTGCTCAAGGATTCAGGCTAAGAGCTTGTCATGGGTTTGATGATTGAGAAATGTACATTAAACTGTGGAGTGCCCCCTTAATTAAGGGTCCAACCTTTTTTTACTAAAACAGTCAAATGAAGGATTTTTTGTCTGTATTTCAACATATTTTCAAAGTTTGTTACCATTCGGTTTGTCTGCGAAGAGAACTACTTCGGTTAGAATGTAATTTTTCGATAAGGCAAACCCGCATTGCTACGAAACCCAGATTATGAACAACTCAGTAAAATATGTATATTGTTATACTCCGCGTTGCGCCGTTTCTTGAGATATCTCGATATATGTCTAATTTATCTTGAGTTACTCCATGTTGAGATATCATATTTTATCTTGAGATATCTCAATTTATATTGAGATATTTGTATTGAAATATCTCAATTAGTCTCAAGATATCCCAATATATATCTCAATTTATCTTGAGATAACTGTCTTGAGATATCTTAAGTTGTTTAGAGATAATTATCTTGAGATATCTCAATGTGTCTTGAGACATTGATATCTCAAAATAAATTGAGATATATCTTACAATTTTTCAAGATGTATCGCAACTTATCGTGAGATATCTAACTTGCGATATCTCAAGATCCCATGTGTCTTGCGGTTGGTATATGCAATTTCAGTAGGATTTTCTAAGTTTGAGGTGGTCTTTATGCCATTTAAAAACTAACCATTGGTGTAATACTTGGGTTTGCCTTAACACTGTTTCATTATATTGACAGTTTGCTAATGGTAATGTCCCGTTTAAGTACTGATTGCTATGGTATTTTGATGTCATAGTAAGATGACGTTAAACATAGAATAGCATGTGGCGTGACGTCATGTCACATGACGTCGTTATGTCCTGTCGCGTTTAAAATAAAAAAAAATCGCATAATATAGCGGCTTTATATAAATCGGGTTATAGGAGGCAACTTTTTAGAGTGGAAATGACTTCTGATTGCACATTTCAGACCTTTTCCATGCTATGGAAAAAAAACAGACCGAAAGAAAAAAGTTTGCAAAAAAGCTGTTAAAAAGGCTATTTCAGTGTTATCTTAAAAAGGTGCTGTTATGCCAATTTTTGGACAATCGCAATAATTCGTATGTCAAGACGTCCGGAATAAATTCGCAAAATGGAAAAAGGGGCGTTTCACATTTTTTTAACGGACAACTTTCCCTTAAGTGGGCACTCCTCAGTTTCGCATGAATGTCCATGGTGTAAATCAGAAAGAAATCAACTAAGCATCTTTTAGGTCCATGGATGGTCTTTATAATAATTATGAAGTACATGTTTGATGTTTTTTTCAGTTTTGAGTACTTCTAAGTTTATTTTGCCTTTTTGGTGTATTGGAATATGCATTCTTTGGGTTTTTTGGAGGCTATAAATAGAAAAATGTGAACTAATCAAAAACTTCCTAAAAGTAGGTAAAGTGGCTGATTTTCACTGACGGGGAGATCAGCATGGTATAACTTTTTAAAACGCCGGACTAGGTATGTAAAATTTAGCATTTCATGATATGCAAGAGCAATATGAGAGCAGACTTGACTCTGATATGTTTAGGATTATTTTTTTATTTATTGACATTTGAAATATTGCTGAAATTGCATTTTTAGGCATACAGGAAGTAAATCACTGTGATATTTATGCCTGGTGTAGTCGAAAGGAGTTCCCAAATATATAATCCCTAACTTTTTTTGTGATAAAAGGCATTTTTGAGTATTTAAGGCCTGTTTGACTTGTTTGTGATAGCTAAAAACCATTTGCATGGTTGTATGATGATTTTATTTGTCAACTTGACAGTTTTGAAAGTGAAAGTAGAACACATTTAAGAGTCAACAAAGATCAGAATGTTATTCCTTTTATGCCACATGACCCCTACTATTCTCAGCAGTTTTCTAGCGAGGAGGTCTCATGACTAAGAACATGTAAGTGAATCTTAGTTTGAACTTCATTTTGAAAAATGGCTAACTAGAAAGCTTGGACAATATTGCATTGGACTCAATGGGATTTGATTTACTTCCGGTACACATGTTTTATGGGGTAATCTTAAAGAAATGGAACTAAAGTTTTACAGGAAATGCTTTTTGATACTTTTATTTGGTATGGAAACATGGGTAATTTTATTGTCTTCTAAGAAATGCATGACACAATGATGATGTGATTTATTTTTGCTCAAGGATTCAGGCTAAGAACTTGTCATGTTTTGATGATTGAGAAATGTACATTAAACTGTGGAGTGCCCCAATAATAATGGACCTTTGGAAACGGCCGAGCACGACACATACGAAATATTGCAGTCTCGGTTTGATTGAGACTGTTCATGAGCGGTAGTGAAATATGCTAGCTACCGCTCACGCCCTCTAGCCCCGGGTTGAGCAGAACTCAATATTCATAAAATCAATAATACACAATTTTAACCATCCCGAAGATGGCATGCATACGGCGGTGGACATGGATTTTATTGCTTCCCCATGTCGTACGGCGTATGGTCCCAGTATCTAATACAATTAAATGCCCCGAAGAGCGAAATAAACATAAAGGAATTTAGTTGGGAGCAGCGGTTATGAAGCCTACTTTTACACAAGTAACAGCCAAAAGACTAAATTAAAAAGCAGACAACATATCCCTAAGTGGTAAAACAATACCCAGAGTCTTTTATCCGCCGGAGTAGTGATAAAGTTTTGTTTTTTTGGCTTGTCGCATATTTTAATGAAAACAATGGCTACTTTTTTATGTCAACAGTCTCATTTTATGCTCTTAGACGGTGAAATACCAAAGCATATCTTTTTTGTTAGGGGTTGGGGTTGAAAACATAAAAAGGCTTAATATTGGTGAGGTTGGTGCTGGTGCTGGTAGGGGTGGGGTGGGAGCGGGGCCGCTAAACACAACTGGCAATGGCAAGGTCGGTTTTGGTTTGAACACGGTTTATATCTTCAAGCCTGGAGGAAACGGTAGGTATTTTATTTTACTTATAGCCATGCATATTGATTAATATTACACAAACTTAGTATGCCTGTATTTTCCGATGTGTATTCAGATTATGTCAGTACAAGGGGTGTTTGGAAAGTAATGTCATCAAATACCATCGGTACCTTTGCAACTGGTTTGATCGGATTACCTTCGAAGTAATCTCCTCTAGTAAAAATTTCCCTTTTAATCGTTTTTATCCAATTTCTGAAACCGTATTCATACTCGGATTTTGGTATATATATGAGCCACTGGTAAACTGCAGATCCTATAGCGGTTCTAGAAGCATATCTCCTTCCAAGTATTTATTACATCTTTTTGTCTTTACTGTTTTTACAAATGGGTCGGGCCACACGTTCTTACACCATTAGTTACTGCCCTTCCTAATAAGGAAGGATCCCTTCCTGATAAGTGATTCTTAAGCTTTGGAAACAGGAATAAATCACCGGGGGTGGGATCTGGCCAATATGGAAGATGGGCCAAAACCTTTTGAAATATCACAGATAATATGCATTTAAATGAGACGTTTTGTTTTTAATTGTCCATGCTAACGCAATTGATATTATAGATCGGCGTAATGTCCTTATTTTTGGCGAGTTTAGTGATGCACGTGTGAAACTTCTCCGGGAATGTGCAAATGGGAACGTTCCGGATACTCTAATTACTATATATAGGGATATCGTCATAGGTCTATGGTATTGTACACACCATAAGAGCTGTGATTCTAACAGCTAAGCTATACCTACCGTGACCGACATTGCGAGTTCCGGTTGTACAGTGTGCTGTTCCTACGCATTTAATCTGTATACGGATTGTTTGTCCTTGAAGAATAAGACGCAAAACTTGATGAACAACTTACGTACCAACTTACGACGTCATTATTACTATTAACATTTCGTGTTACTACAAGCATTTAGGCATTTCAAGTACATTAAACACAGAGCCTCTCGGAAATAATAAGGTCGTTTGCGACAACAGTTTTACCAAAAGCCATTTCAGGTACATTAAACACCGAGCCTCTCGGAAATAAAAGGTCGGTCGTCTGCTACAATAACCTAACCAACAGATAATATCAATCAGATTTGATTTATTGAAATTAATCAAGATGTCGGTTGATCGAATATCTTCAAAACACCGAGAAGCAAACGCAATAAATTCCGCACATTCCATCATCTTTATTTCCAATGTAATTTATTTTTTTATTTATTTTTGTTCCGGCAAACTGGATTCGTCATTTCTTGGTGATGTTTTGTAGGCTACAGACAATGTATCAGCTGCGTCATCAGTGATAAGTTATTGTGTTGTCTTTATTAAAAAAAATAGTAGCCTTTTTTTCCCGCTAGTGATAGGAGGAATATAGGAAAATGTACTTTTTCATTTTAACGCAGTGAAATTGATGTTTCGTTCTATGCTTTATAGTATGACTTGGTATAATTACATTTGAGTTTTTTTGTGTCTTTTTTTGCATGTTGTTAAATTAATAAAAAAACAAGATTTATGCTATGACAATAATAAAAAAATAGCCGTTTTCGCTAAAAATTGTTCGCCTGGTAAATGAGGAGTGTAGCAGCCCAGGTTACAGTACTAATTTATTTAATATATAGAGTTTAATAAACAGTGTTTTTGAGATACGGGAAATATCTCCCGAGGTAGAGAAATGGCCCCGATATAAGAACGAATGCGGAGAACGAGTTCTCATATCGGGGCCATTTCTTTAGCGAGGGAGATATTTTCAGTATCTCAAAAACACTGGTTATTAAACTATATATTACATAATTTAAAATGATATTTTATTTAAGAAATAATAAATAAGTACCTGTGTTTTATCGGTGAATAAAATACAGTTAGGAGTTCAGATGCGTAGTAATCAAATCAGGAGTGCGTTAGCACGAGTAATTTAATTACTCGCATCCGAACGACTAACTGTATTTTATTCACCGATAAAATACAGGTACGTATTTATTATTTCGATTCTAACACAACAATAATCCCATTGTTTACACTATTGTTGGGGCACTATATATTATCTCGGAGGTCAAGGTAATCAGGCTGCTATGTTTACAGGCTGTTCCATTTGGCGCCCCCGTATGCAAAGTTCTGCGTTTCAATACACTAGTAGTCACGTGACAAACAATTAAGTCATTGCTTACGTCATAAAGCTTGCGCTGTATGACGTCAAACGTTCTCAGCGTGTTCAAAATGCTTATTTATGTTATATGTACTGATGCATATGATGGGTTTATATCGGGTGTGTGCACGGTTTGGGAGCATGGCAAGTTTGTTGTAATTAGCATTTCATTAAAATTACTGTTGAGTTTGTCTTCGTGACGTATATTTACCAAGTGACGTCATGTTACGTGCGCTTCCAACGGATGAAATATACGCGGGGAATTAATGGAACAGCTGTATTTTATCGTAGAATAACATACAGCTGTCTCTCTTCTTTGTGTATATGAAAGACTGCGGATGTCGTGTTATAAAAATATTTCTAATGAGTCACGCCTTTTTACACCAGTTTGCACGAGAACGCCAAGACGACGTTACATCATCCAAGACGACGTTACGCCATACAAACAAAACAAGTGGAACCGGAACTCTTCGTTAATTTCCGTAATCTTTATTTCCTAGTGACGGAATCTGACGAAGACGTCCGTAAAACAATCGGAACGTCATTAGGCATTTCCGCCACTGACGGAAAAGGCCGAGCAATGTTCCGTACTGAGCAAACGAGTAGATATAGCTTTTCTATTCCCAGTATTTCCTATATAAATCAGAGACAATTATGTAATATATATTTTTATTTATGATAAGCAATGAAATACTGTGTTTTATCAGTGAAATAAAAGTGATATTCCACACTGTGGAATATAGAGTTTTATTTCCACAGTAGTTGCCGGGACTACTTTTTTAATGTACAACCAACACAAATGCATGCACAGTAACACAAGATATTCCTACTGTTATACTGTTAAATCCAGTGTTTATTTAATTACTTTCTTTCTGTGACGTTAATGGTTTCAAAAAAGGTGACGTAATATAACGTTTTGTTACATCATCGTGACTGGGAAAGAAGCGTGTGTAAAACGGTTTAGTTACTGAAATTACTTAAATAATTGTTTGTAAAATCATAAAATAAAAAGAAAATTTGTTGTTTTGTCGTGAATGCCATATTTTATTTCATCTCGAAGTGAGAAAACTTTCATATTTTCACGAAAAAAAATATAAAGTTTTCTGCTCCGCATTCGTGAAAATATAAAGTTTTCTGCTCCGCATTCGTGAAAATATAAAGTTTTCTCACTTCTCGATGAAATAAAATATGTTATTCACTCCAAAACAACAAATATCCTCTGTATACTTCGTCGTCAGTAGGTTTAGGAACGGTGTAAATATGTTGTAAAATGTGCCTGTTGATGGCGAGATATGGACTTAAATACATAAGATAGTCAATGTTTTATGATAAAGTTGTAATTATATGGTATTAAACATTGCCTTCCATATGCAGCAAACTATTTCCTCACATAACATGTGTTGTGTGAGTATAAACACCATTCAATATTTTCGATATTCCACTAGCAAAGTGGGGGATCACGTGATTTCAAAATGACGTCACCGATGGAAAAACAACCCGCTTCGAAGTAAGATTTTCTTTATAGTTTCCTTATTACTTCACGCATTTTCATGTAGTATAGCCTAAAGTATCCGGAATTTTCTCCACTTTATTCCGTAACTTTGATTGTAGATGAATGTTCCACAGATTTTTTGTTTAAGCCGCCACCAATTCCGAAATGTAGTTTTTCGAGTCGGTCTCGTACACTGGAATGAAGAGGTTTTCATGATTTTCGTTTTAAAATGGGCTCATTTGCATCAGTTCTAGTCCCGCAACTTTGCTTTATAACCAAAAAAGTCATAACTACCGCAATTTAAAAGTTATATGTGAAAATAACTATGGAATTTCGAAAATGATCTCGAACACTTGCAGCGTGAAAAGAGATCTCGTGCACTTGTACTTTTATACTTGTTAGATTCGCTCACGAGTTTTGTAATGCTAGCCGGTTTATTGTGTGCGATGTACTTACGGATTTTGGTCATTTGTAGGTGCCAGTGAAGTTTCTATATAGCTACCAACACAATACGGGTAACATTTTGGGTAAGGTTTTCCTCAGTATTTTACTTATTACTGCAGATAGATATAAGGGATGATTATATGTAATGTAGGTCGGATGACTTACATGTCACGAGAACGAATCCCGGGTGCGCCTCTAAATGGTATAACTAGCGAAATCATTGCGACATATGTTTTGTATCATGTATATGTTTGTATGTTTTGCTTTGTCCCGTACTATGAACAAAACGAAATTATCATAACAAATCGGAGGGTGGGTGTGTCTAGGCAGCGGTGGGATAAGTAACCATGCGACAATTAAGCTGTGCATCATATCAGTTTTACTGTTTTTTCAAACCCGACAGGGAAATGTCTCCGCTATGATACGTTATTTGAAAGAGTATAAAGAAAACAAAGTAACGTCTGCACATTTTTAAACTACAAGTATATTCAAAATGTTCCTTGACTTCATATTTGAAAATATGATTTGAAATGTACTTCGTCATTTTGGAAAGAAGCATCTTTTGGTGCAACAAGAAGTTTTATAATGTTGTATTGTATAACAGTTTCGTTGCGTTTTCCGAGTTACTTGTATGTTTCTATTTTATTTCAGGTATTAAGAAGACTTTTCTTGAACGAGGCACTGTTTTCAAAACGGTAGAGACATTTCGGCAGCATGAGTCGAATATCCTCAGACACTCGGGGCGGTACCGTTGCTTCAGAAAGCTCTAAGTAACTTGAAGCGTCACACACGCGTCATACCGACTTTAATAAACACACGAGACATGCATCTGGGATGTTAGTATTTACAGGTTCAACATGAGAAATCAAAACAGAACTTGTAGAGCATGAATACAGCTGCAAAAAAGACTAACCAATCTAACATGTTTATGAAAAATCAGGTTTAAAACTATTGTGACAGGTGAGGTGAATTCACTCAAAAACTTAAATGGTGATTTGGATGCATTCTTCATGTGCCATTTTAGAGAGCATGATTCCTCTATATAATATATTTAACGTTTTAGTTTTACCTCTTTTAACATTTCAATATTATAATAGTTTACAAATGAAATCATAAAATGTCAAGACATGTGTTAGTGTGTATTCCATTCGTTTTGGAAAAAAACTGTTTTTTTTTTTTCAAAACAATAATGCTATTATTATATTTTGGAATGACGGTTGACTGTCCTCCTTGAATGCTACTTTCCCTGTCCGATCTTTTTATATTTCTTTACATGTTTATCGTTTTGAAAATACTTTGATAATATCAGGACAAGCGACTGAATGACTTGTTCGTGCTGCAACATATTCTTATGATCTCGTTCACAACTTAATTTTGTATTGGATCTCAATGAAACCTGTTCAGAATGTTCGAAAGGCATTCAGATACGACCATTAGTAATGGAGTCATTGTCCCTGAATGTGCATATTTGTGAACCGAATCACATCTCCATTTTTCATCCCAAAATATAATAATAGCCTTATTATTTTGAAAAAAAAACAGTTTTTCATGAGAGGATTTAGAAATTTGTGTATACATTTCTAAATAATTCATACATATCGTTTTATAAACAGCTCCCCATTTGATCAAACCTTGATATTAATCGGATCTTTAAAAGATCTACATTTTGAATACCAGTGAGATCGTTGTTTTTTTAAATAATAAAAGATAGAGCCTTTGAAATTTTGACAGACCGTAGCCAGTCCCGAAATTACCCGAGGCAAATCCCTACCTAGCGGTGTCTGAGGACATGTACTCCGGAAAAAAACTTTTGATTTCCTACGTTATAGTGCATTCCCGTGCGAAATTTTCAGTTTTATGTTGGACAAATATATTTTATTGATTTATTTTATTTCCATTTGAATGCATACTTCAATGTTTTGTAACTTCCCAAAATTCTACCGATGCCTCAGAGTAACTACGGGACTGTTTGAAGAAAATATATAGACATTTGATATTTGTGAAGCTTGGTCAAGATTCAATGATAACGAATCATTGATAAATTTTCAACCGAGATGAGTGCACATATAAACAAAAGAAAGTTAATGCCTTCCAATGTCATCACTTTAGGTCCATTTGGGTCTCTTGGATGGGCTATTTTGCTTTGTTAAACTTATGTTCGATACTTATTTGCTTGCACTAAGTAAAGTGATTTTATTATCTATTTCGCTGTAAATAAGTTATCGTTACATTTCGTTTCAAAAATGTTTCAACAATTTTTATTCTTCATGTGTTGTATTACGCAGTTTTTTATGATTGTGTGATAAACATATTGTTTAATACATGCAGTACACTGAAATGAATAAACATATTGTCAAACTTTAACTCCAAATGAATTTGTTTTCTTTTTGACTTTACATTAATTTTGTCGGATGCATTCAACACTGCATAATTACACAAATACGTTGAACTTCAAATATTTCTATTATAAGAACATTTGAGGTATACAATTTTTCACTGAAAGTCTAAATGACGTTTTTTCCTGATCTTTTCTGGTGACAAACACTGCACATGTACATACTGATAGGCATCCCTGGCACCTTCCCGGCGTTTATGTAAGGTAAGCAACCTCTGATAAGAAGCCAAGGGGACATACCCACAACGACTACATCTAAACTACATCTAAAGAGGAGCAATTTATTTCAGGTTTTAGTAGACGGTTCACGGTCGTCAAATGGTTTAAAACGCTCGTTTTATGAGAAATCTTGCAGTAGGTCACACATTTCTGCGGTCAGTGGTTTCACCAAGGTGCTGTTTGGTGCCAGTAAATGGGCCGATGAGCAACTGGGGTCCTCTCGACCAATAAAGGTTGCCGCCATGTATAGCTTATTAATCGTTAGGAATCAGTTGAGATAAAACGCTTGACAATTTCTTTTTATTCAGTGAACGTTTTTATTCTGCGATATTTATTTCTAACATATTACATTGTGTCTTATGGGCATTGCTGTCATGGAACAAACCCACATACATTCCGAGCATACGCAACGTCATGAGTATCAGAACTCATGGACAATTAATAAATATTAGAATATTTAGACAAATGCAAGTTGCAGTTTTGACTACTTCAAAATGTCCAGCTTCTAACAAAGTCTTGTTGAAAACAATTTGCTTTCATAACGTCTTTATCATTTAAAAACTAAGACACCGCATTGGAGTGGCATTTTATTACTACTATTAGTCAAAGTCGATTATTTTCTTTTAGATTTCATCCGGATCCTTTCTCTAGTATCCAATGTATGGTTACATTAACATTTCAAAAAGCATGTTTAATTCTTCATGATATCATTGCCATACATTGCATGTCTTTGACGTGTTGTTTATCTACACAGTAGGAAATCACCTCCACTATCCTACCCGAATTCTCATGTTGGTACTCTATATGAACTACCACTGGCACCTGAAATGACCAGTAATGCATAAGTATATCGCACAAACAATATACACCGTAAAACAAAAGCACAAGTGTACGAGATCTCTTTTCACGTAGCCAGTGTTCGAGATCATTTTCGAAATTGCATAATTATTTTCACTGTAGCGCATGTAACTTTTAATTTATGGTAGATGTGACTTTTTTGTTTTAAAGCAAAGTTGCGGGACTAGAACTGATGCAAATGAGTCTATTTTAAGACGAAAATCATGAAAACCTCTTCATACCAGTGTACGAGACCGACTCAAAATATTACATTTCGGAATTGGTGGCGGCTTAAACAAAAAATCTGTGGAATATTCACCTACAATCAAAGTTACGGAATAAAGTGCAGAAAATTCCGGATACTTTAGGCTATATAACATGAAAATGCGTGAAGTAATAAGGAAACTATAAAGACATAACGTTAATTACATGTCACGTTATAAGTTATGTAATAAATACAATCTAACATTCGTTCTCATTCATTATTGAATTTATTAAACTCGTTAGCAAAAATGATATAATGCTCGGCAAGAGCCTTGCATTATATGATATTGCTAACGTATGCAAGGCTCTTGCAGAGCATCATATCATTTTTTGCTAACGAGTTTAATAAATTCAATAATGAATGAGTAGTCTTGTAAGATCCTCTATATATAGAAACAGTGTTTACTTACTGGAAATCTATATTGGAATACTTTATAAATATATCTACTACGACTTCGTGTTACAGAATGGCCAGACATGTTGATTATAATGTGTATTCGTCCAGGAATTGCGTAAATTTTATCGTAAAACTGAATTTATGACGACAAGCTACTAACCTTAAACAGTTAATCATGTCTAGGATTTATGCTTTATCTTTTAAAGTGGTATAGTGTGTCTTTTTAATTTACGTCATAGACGTTGAGTTAATATTTGCAAATCTGATAATGTGTACGCCTCTGTGTACGCCATGCATGGTTGTTGATAACTGCTTCTTCGGTGTGCCTTATTTGACAAGACCCATTGCCTTAGCATAGTCCGACGTATGGAGACATAAAACCGGGAAAACCAATGTATTGGAGTCTATACGCAACGAATCGAATCGATAATAAGAGAAATGTAGGGTCGTGACAGCTCGGTTGTGACTGCGTTTTATTCTGTATCGGTATTCGTCAGAATTTTTGAAAGCGCTTTTTGTCAACACGGCACTTTTTGTCATCACGACACTTTTTGTAAGCGCGGCTTTTTTGACCTCATAAACTGAAGCCCTTTGACGAAAGGAATCTATTTGTATGGAAAAAAGCGCCATTCGGACAAAAAGAGCCAATTTTAAAAAAATAAAATAATAACTAATATTTGCGGACAAAAATAGACGCAAACGCTTTTTGTGTCTCTTTTTTTCCGCATTTGTTTTTTAAAATTGGCGCATTTTGTCCACACGGTGCTTTTTTGTTTGCAAATATTAACGCCTTTAGTTAGCAAGGCGCTTTTTGCCCTCATGAAATAACGCCTTTTAGTAAAAAAAGTTTCAATTTGTGCGGACGAAATGCGGTGTGCGAACAAAATAGGCCTTGAGCCTGAGGACCCAACATTTTCGATATTGTTACTAACTCAAGGGACAAATTCTACCATCACTTTTTGAAAAGAGCAATGTATTTTGGTTACATTTTCCATGATAGCAATCTGGAACAGGTAGCTTACATAACAAAATCGAACATTGACAGGTTATCATTGTAGTGCTTTCATTTAATTGTATTATGTTTATTTGTACATGTCATGCTTATGTGAATAATGATTGAGGTGTTTTTAAAAGATGCAATTAAGTTTACAATTCATTTAGTTGTATAATGAGCAAATAATCTCTGTTAAGCATAGAATTCTGTTTAAAATCTCTATTTTGCTTTAAATTGTTAGTCAATTTACCCCACCCACTATCGACACATTTTTTATGCATTTAGTTTAATCGGTAGTGTTTTACATTATATGTGTAAACTTTTAAGAATCACTAATTTACAACCTTTCTATGATGATTTAAATGATATTAGTATATGAAGTAGGGATTTTTAGGATAGATTAATGAAATTAGTAGAACGTTCAATCGTTCATGGTATTGCATATATTCGTTCAGTGATGCACACGCTGAACTGGAAGTAGAAGCTTTCCTCACAGTAATTGCAGACATCTATACCACAAAAGACGCAAACAGTCCAAAGGATTCTAGACATGTGCGGTTTTACGCTTTTCATAACATTTATTTAGATCTTATATTTTAGGTGTATGTGCTATTCCAATACTTATTATGATTAAACATTTGTATTCTGTATTACATGTAAAGACATGAATTAAAAGTAAAAACTGCAAATTGAAACACAAAATCTTATTAGATGTCTATTTCATCGCTTTATAATAGTAATATATGTTTAGTTTAAGGATTTTAAAACCTGAATTACCCCACCCACATAAATCACCATGAAGAATTTTGCATATGAAATGTAAAACTGTTATGCAATGTGCATGAACCATTTTTGTGTCAATACTCAAAATACAATAGACGAGGAAGTTTTAGGGTAATACCCAGAACACTGTACTAACCACTTACCGTGACAACTATTCGTTAGTATTGGTGCAGTTGTTACAATAGCACCTGATTAAGATATGTATCATAATATAGGTTGTGATGTCCTTCATACTTGATTTATAGTATGGAATTAATCTAGGATTCGGACTATTAGTAGTATCAACTCTTTTTTTTGCGCACACAAGTACAACTTGAATGACAGGTATGTAAAAAAAAGGTTTGTTGCCAATGCAGGGGTAACAATGCCAACAATGACAAATGCTTGTATTGCTTAAACTGGTCATCATTTATCTCAGTATGAATATTAACTCCAAAATAGTTTGTGAAAATATATAGTTTTACCCTTTATTTTGTGGGTGAGACTTTTCAATATGCTCTTTTAAAGAGACAGATTACATGTTGTATATATGTTCATCAACACATATAAGGTTATTTAGAGCCATACCAGAGAGAGGGAGGTGTGGGTGGGGTGATACATAGCAATATAGGAACCTGCCCTACTAATGAAAAAAGTCTAATGTTTCGGATAAGAAAATGCGGTACACCAGCCCGCCCGGTTCCGCCCCCATTCGTCAGACGAGGGTAAGGGAAAGTGTCAGGCAAGACGAAATTTACTGGCGCCAATGAGGCTTTAAAATACATACAAGTAAAATGTTAAAATGTTACGCAGGTTATAGCCAAGAAGCTGGGTTCACAACGGTCAATTTGATCTAGCAAGTTCATGTATGTCGAGTAGCAATTAAGGCTTTGGGATAATGCAATACAGTTAAAAATACCTAGTAAATATTATCTTATTTAAATAATATTACTTGATATAATAATATAGCATAACATATAAGATAAACAAATTTGTAGACGCTTACACATAAGGATTGGTACTCAGAGTATCACTACTACTTCAGAAAGACGAAATGGGAAGAAGATTGGCAAATGACATTTCACCCAGCTGATCAACACATCATATCAACTACATGGCCATACACTTGAAGTAACCTTGTTGAGTGTACCAAACCAGTAGACTAGAAAATGCATCCACCGTATGTGACCCCCATAAGACAACTGATATACTGATATGGAACAAGGCGAGCTGCACAGTTTGCACGCAGGAACTATACTTATCATACCCCAGGTTGTGTAACACAGATGGTACATGAACTGCAGTGGAAATCCCTAAAATACAAGACGTACAACCAGGCTGTTTAAGATCCAACATGGATTGGTGGATGTAGACACAAACCTAGTAATGCCGCATGTCAGAAGTCCCCAGCGACAATATAAGTACTACTTTTACCCACGGACGATCAGAGAGTGGAATCTTCTTCCAACCCAAACCACCAACACCGTCACTGTAGAGCTTTTCAGGGCCAGACTTATCTTCTGCATCAATTTGTAAGTAATTCTTGCAGATGGTTGGAGGTAAACAGTACTGGTTCTACCCAGGAATAAGTGGTTGGTCTGCCTCCACCACAAAAATATTGACCGTCATACATAGCCTAAATGTGCCCGGAAATGTTGTTAAAAACCACACAAGCAAAGTTTCATCAACTAATATGTCTGAACTTTCTTTGAATTTTATTTGAATTTTCATTGTAACACAGAGACAGCGAAGATCACATGTCTTTTTGGGCTAGCGCCGTTTTAACCACAGGGTAAACCACATTCTGTGAAGAATACAACCCTTTAATCGAAAGATGAAGTTCGTTATTCATTTGATCTCTGGAGATCGCTGAGCCCGATACTTATATTTAGATATTTAGATATATATCGAATATCGGTGGTACTTTTTCAATTGTTTTGTGATGCGCAGGCTTTATAACCGCTTCACTCACACAACTAAATTTCACTTTGTTTATTTCGTTCTTCGGGGCATAGCGTTGTATTAGATACTGGGACCATACGCAGCAGGACATGGAAATAATGGCAAGTAAATATGGAATGTCCACCGCCATTTTGTATGCCATCTTCGGGATGGTTAAAATTCTGTACTATTGATTTTATGAATATTGAGTTTCTGCTCAACCCGAGACTAGGGGGCGTGAACGGTAGCAAGCACATTTTACTACTGTTCATAAACAATCTCAATCAAACCGAGACTGCAATATTTTTTAACTTATCGTGTTCGGCCCTTTCCAAAGGTGCACTATCATACTCTTTCACATTTAGGAGATCGAGGTTAGATTTACAGACTTATACTCTATAAGCTAGGTCTGACATACTGGTTTTTACTACAGTTTAGGAGTGCTATTTTGTCTTGCAAAACATCTAAAAAATAAACATTATAACCGTACAATGCCTTCTCCTTTTTTTGCCAAGAGGTGAACATGCTGTGGTCTCCTTTGTGATTTTCTTTCATGGATTTGTTCAATATGCGATTTGTAAACATCGTTAAAATAGACATTTTTTAATTATTTAAGTCTTTATAATTTAATACCTTATCATAAGTCACATTCATAATAAAATTTGAAAGTGATTTGATGAAAAGCGTAAAACTATAAAGCCATAAACAATATACCCACTGGCCTTGTCTCAAAGTGCTCTCATGTTCTTAAATAACAATAAGCATATTTTTTTTTATAAAAATCTACGTAAATCTGTGAACCTGTAGAGGCCAAATTTGACCATATAGTCACTAATTTTTAAGCAAAGGTTTCCTAAATAAATCAATGTAATAGTGTGACCGCCGAGTCACCATTTAAAAATAACTTGTTAGGGTACAATACTCTTACGCTACATGAAACGTTTTTAGACCTCTGGCTCCCGTAATTTCAGAGAAAAAGATGCCTATAGTAATTTCCTATAGAAACTCTTTGTAAAACTGTGACCCCCGGGACCAGGCCATATTTGACCCCAGGGTCATGATTTGAATAAAACTGGTAGAGAAACCATACGCTTATTTTACATGCAAAATATTAGACCGCTGGCTCTTTTTTTTTGACTTTTCAGAAAAACAGTTTTTAACGATTTTTCTATATGACTATGTAAAATATATGGACCTCTGGGGCGGAGCCAAAATATGAACCCAGGCTCACCATTTTAAAAAACTTTGCTAGTGGACCATAAGCGTATGCTGCATGCATACTATTAGACCGTTAGCTCTTACGGTTTTAAAGAAGAATATTTTTTAAAACTTTTCCTTTATAACTCTATGTAAAAACTGGTCACTCTCGGGGTTGGGCCATGTTTGACCCCAGGGTCACCATCTTAGAAATACTTGGTAGAGCACTCTAACCTTATTAAACATGCAAAAATATTACACCTGTAGCAAATACTACACATATTACACCTGATATTTTTTTTTTACAGAAAATCAGATTTTTATTCAAAAGGGGAAACATAACTCTAATAACTTGAATCAGCTCCCCTGTTCACATTGCTATCATCGATATTTTGTTTTCTTTGCAAGGTACTCAATAACATGGTATTAGTAGAATTTGTCCCATGAGATAGTAACAAAAAAATTGTATGGCTCATGACCTAAGAGAATTGCTACCTCTCAATAAGTTCGAGGTCATAAACATGTAACACAATGTATTGCAGTTAGTTAGGAAGGTGATCTAACTTGAAGTTATTAGCATGGTGGAACTTGTTCACCAAGCTATAGTTACCTTGTTTTTTCACGAATCCTAACTACAGCCTCACTGATGAATCGACGCATTGCCTGAAAAAAGAAGACCCATATTTTAACAGGTGTTTTTCTTCTTTCTAGTGCGGATACAAATAAGGTAATGTCATTTAGAAATTTCAAATAATTTCCTCGATACATTGTTTAAGTTATATATTATTTATATAGCTATTTCATCTATTGTTTTCATTGTTTAGCTGTGCGTTCTATAAATACATCAATCATCATCATCACATGATCATCACGTGATATTGCGTAAGATATATTCATACGCTGTATTGTTCTCCTAGGATAGTGATTGAGATTTGTAACCAGTTAATTTTATAATTTATTTCTCTTGTTGCAACACCATCAAACGCATATCTTCCATCTTTCTTGGATTTATATATTTAAGAAATATACATGGCCTTTATAGTCTTCATATAATATTTAATAGGTTTGGTAAGTAATGGTTATCGCATAAGCTAATATCCTTTGTAAAAAGTTGTTGCTGCCTATTCTCCGGAATAAGATTTCAGCTTATTTTGAAGTACGCTGTGTAATATTCTGAAGTCTTTTACCTCCCTTGCTATGAAGTTAAAATAAACTGTTTCGGTCTTAAAATAATCCTGAATACGTGTGCCGATCGTGTCGGCGATCAACAAGATCTGACTGGGTACAGACCGGGTCAATTCGGATAATGCGGTTTTAGAATAAATACCTTATAGAGCATCAAAATTTGTAAAGGATTATTAGCTCAATCGGGGGAGCGGTAGTCTCATAAACACTATGGATTATAAAGCGATGGGTTCGAAATCTGAGCAAAACCCAATTTGTTTTATTCTAATTATATTTTTTTTTATGCAAAAAACGTTTGTTTAATTCATTAATTAATGGTCTTAAAAGGGGTACATCAGAATTTTTCTAGAAACAGCTTAAATTATAAAATTGTTCCAGTTCACGATAGAAAACACTATCAATCAAAATGTGGAGCTAGAACCATTTTTGTTAATGTCTAAAGATTCAGATCAGATCCATATAGCTAGGGTGGACTCGCACGTAATATGCTAAAATTAACCCTGGTGCGTCACCTAGGATAGCACGCATTACTGTGCAGAATGAATTTCTTTGCAAATTAAAGATTTTATAGGCTCATTATGTTTTGGTCATGTAGAATAAAATATTAATATTTGTCAATTTTAAATCGGACACCTATAGACCCCCATAAAAGGCCTGATGTACTCCCTTTTAGACTTAAATCGGAAAACAAATTGTGTGTGTGTGTTTTTGTGTGTGGAGAGTGGGGGGTGGGGGGGGGGGGGGATTTTTTAAAAGCTTTTTACGACTTTTATCTATGCGTCAATTTGGTAGAAGTAGAGGTAGACCTCATCTGTTTTGAAACAAACTCGTAGAACCACAGTCCTGCCGCGCGTTAGTGAGTAGCTGTCAAACATTATGCAATGTGCAAACGCGTAACAAGCGGGAATCGAACGTATGACTGTAGCATTGAGAGATATACATTGCACAACAAGAGTAGATCTAAACACAGATATGTTACCTTTTATTACAATTTTCAAATTACATGCAAAACTGATTGAATTATATTCTGTTAAGGCCAAAACACAACAAAGCAACACAAAAAAGAAGGGGTAAAAGTTGTTGTGTCGAGGGTAAAAACGGCGATTCGGTTGGGTGACAGGAAACAAAATACTTTTTGTTTAGGCCTAAGGTAGTAAACAAAATTTACCGTGACTTTGGTGATTATTGTCAACAAACGATTTGCCGACTTAAAAAATATCATGAAAAAATCGTGAAATTCTCAGTAGCGTTCACATACATGGTTGAAAAATATAACAACGAAATAATTGTGTATGAACATCCTGTTCACTTCGAGTTGTGAGATTAAATCACAACGGTATCCCGAGAACAGTGGTACTCCGAGTTGTGAGAATGAACTACAACGGTATCTCGAGACCAGTGGTATTCCGAGTTGTGAGAATAAATAACAACGGTATCCCGAGACCAGGGATACTCCGAGTTGTGAGATTAAAATCAAATGAGCACAAAGATTTATGTTATGTTTTGTATATGTGTAGTCGGTATGTCTCTACTACAAGTTGTATTTAAAACATATGTTTTTTTAGTTGAAAGTCACACTTTTTGGAACACGGAAGCTTCAGGGAGAATTTGTCATTTTACAGTGACATTCCATGTTTAAATTTGTATTGCAGCGGGGGATATGGCTGTCTTTCAGCTACACTCTGACTACTGACTACACTCGTGTTCATTTGATTTTAATCATACTTGCATAGTAGGTCGATATCAATGCAAGGTTGTTTCCTATTTTAATTCAGCCATGTTGGTCAAAGGGTCTATGAATTACCTCCCCTTGAATTGGCAAAATTAGCTGTCTTGACCTTTTTGACGCTATATTCATTTGTAATGACTCAAACTTTGATAGGTGATGACTGGTGATGTTTTTTGATACACTTTAACACCTGTGAAGATGATGAAGCGTTTCGAAGTTTAATTTTCATTATAACCAATCATTCCTTTTGTTCCCTTCTTTATTCCTGTTTATACCTTACCTTATCTTGTTTTAATCGCCTTAGTTCCAGATACATTAAACAATGCATTGATGTATTATTACTTGCAATGATGTATTGTTATTAAGAAGAGTTGACACATTTTCAGTCCATCCATGTCATGCGTGATTGGAAAGAAACCTTCCATTACATGGATGCACAAATCATAGTTCACCATGCTCTCAGTACCTCGGTACTTTGATTGTATTAATGTTACCGGAATTATTGTTATTTATGTCAATCGTATACTTAAAGTTTTATGTTACCGGAATTATTGTTATTTATGTCAATCGTATACTTCATGTTTAATGTTACCGGAATTATTGTTATTTATGTCAATCGTATACTTAATGTTTAATGTTACCGGAATTATTGTTATTTATGTCAATCATATACTTCATGTTTAATGTTACCGGAATTATTGTTATTGATGTCAGTCGTATACTTCATGCTTAATGTTACCGGAATTATTGTTATTTATGTCAGTCGTATACTTCATGCTTAATGTTACCGGAATTATTGTTATTTATGTCAGTCGTATACTTCATGCTTAATGTTACCGGAATTATTGTTATTTATGTCAATCATATACTTCATGTTTAATGTTACCGGAATTATTGTTATTGATGTCAGTCGTATACTTAATGCTTAATGTTACCGGAATTATTGTTATTGATGTCAGTCGTATACTTCATGCTTAATGTTACCGGAATTATTGTTATCTATGTCAATCCTATACTTCATGTTACCGGAATTATTGTTATTTATGTCAATCGTATACTTCATGTTTATTGTTACCGGAATTATTGTTATTTATGTCAATCGTATACTTCATGTTTAATTTTACCGGAATTATTTTTATTTATGTCAATCGTATACTTCATGTTTAATTTTACCGGAATTATTTTTATTTATGTCAATCGTAGACTAAGTGTTTTATGTTACCGGAATTATTGTTATTTTTGTCAATCGTATACTTCATGTTACCGGAATTATTGTTATCTATGTCAGTCGTATACTTCATGTTTAATTGTTACCGGAATTATTGCTATTTATGTCAATCGTATACTTCATGTTTAATTTTACCGGAATTATTGTTATTTGTGTCAATCGTATACTTAATGTTTAACGTTACCGGCATTATTGTTATTTATGTCAATCGTATAGTTACCGGAATTATTGTTATTTATGTCAAGCGTATACTTAATGTTTAACGTTACCGAATTATTGTTATTTATGTCAATCGTATAGTTACCGGAATTATTGTTATTTATGTCAATCGTATAGTTACCGGAATTATTGTTATTTATGTCAAGCGTATACTTAATGTTTTATATTACCGGAATTATTGTTATTTATGTCAATCGTATAGTTACCGGAATTATTGCTATTTATGTCAAGCGTATACTTAATGTTTTATGTTACCGGAATTATGTTTATTCATTTCAATCGTATACTTCATGTTTAATGTTAGCGGAATTATTGTTATTTATGTCAATCGTATAGTTACCGGAATTATTGCTATTTATGTCAAGCGTATACTTAATGTTTTATATTACCGGAATTATTGTTATTTATGTCAATCGTATAGTTACCGGAATAATTGCTATTTATGTCAAGCGTATACTTAATGTTTAATGTTACCGGAATTATTGTTATTTATGTCAATCGTATACTTAATGTTTAATGTTACCGGAATTATTGTTATTTATGTCAATCATATACTTCATGTTTAATGTTACCGGAATTATTGTTATTGATGTCAGTCGTATACTTCATGCTTAATGTTACCGGAATTATTGTTATTTATGTCAGTCGTATACTTCATGCTTAATGTTACCGGAATTATTGTTATTTATGTCAGTCGTATACTTCATGCTTAATGTTACCGGAATTATTGTTATTTATGTCAATCGTATACTTCATGCTTAATGTTACCGGAATTATTGTTATTGATGTCAGTCGTATACTTCATGCTTAATGTTACCGGAATTATTGTTATTTATGTCAGTCGTACACTTCATGCTTAATGTTACCGGAATTATTGTTATTGATGTCAGTCGTATACTTCATGCTTAATGTTACCGGAATTATTGTTATTTATGTCAATCGTATACTTCATGCTTAATGTTACCGGAATTATTGTTATTTATGTCAGTCGTATACTTAATGCTTAATGTTACCGGAATTATTGTTATTTATGTCAGTCGTATACTTCATGCTTAATGTTACCGGAATTATTGTTATTTATGTCAGTCGTATACTTCATGCTTAATGTTACCGGAATTATTGTTATTTATGTCAGTCGTATACTTAATGCTTAATGTTACCGGAATTATTGTTATTTATGTCAGTCGTATACTTAATGCTTAATGTTACCGGAATTATTGTTATTTATGTCAATCGTATACTTAATGCTTAATGTTACCGGAATTATTGTTATTTATGTCAATCGTATACTTCATGCTTAATGTTACCGGAATTATTGTTATTTATGTCAGTCGTATACTTAATGCTTAATGTTACCGGAATTATTGTTATTTATGTCAATCGTATACTTCATGCTTAATGTTACCGGAATTATTGTTATTTATGTCAGTCGTATACTTAATGCTTAATGTTACCGGAATTATTGTTATTTATGTCAGTCGTATACTTCATGCTTAATGTTACCGGAATTATTGTTATTTATGTCAGTCGTTTACTTAATGCTTAATGTTACCGGAATTATTGTTATTTATGTCAGTCGTATACTTAATGCTTAATGTTACCGGAATTATTGTTATTTATGTCAGTCGTATACTTCATGCTTAATGTTACCGGAATTATTGTTATTTATGTCAGTCGTATACTTAATGCTTAATGTTACCGGAATTATTGTTATTTATGTCAGTCGTATACTTCATGCTTAATGTTACCGGAATTATTGTTATTTATGTCAGTCGTATACTTAATGCTTAATGTTACCGGAATTATTGTTATTTATGTCAGTCGTATACTTCATGCTTAATGTTACCGGAATTATTGTTATTTATGTCAGTCGTATACTTCATGCTTAATGTTACCGGAATTATTGTTATTTATGTCAGTCGTATACTTCATGCATAATGTTACCGGAATTATTGTTATTTATGTCAGTCGTATACTTAATGCTCAATGTTACCGGAATTATTGTTATTTATGTCAGTCGTATACTTCATGCTTAATGTTACCGGAATTATTGTTATTTATGTCAGTCGTATACTTCATGATTAATGTTACCGGAATTATTGTTATTTATGTCAGTCGTATACTTAATGCTTAATGTTACCGGAATTATTGTTATTTATGTCAGTCGTATACTTCATGCTTAATGTTACCGGAATTATTGTTATTTATGTCAATCCTTTACTTCATGCTTAATGTTACCGGAATCGTAATTTACATAAATACGTGTGATATAAAAATTACAATAATAAATAACATTTACAAATGGATTGGATCACGAGTTATCACAACATCAGTTACGGTCCTTTCCAAATAGGCAGAGTTCAACAAAATGGTTATATCAATATCTAGTTAAAGAAAGCAAAGAAATAATGTTTTAATAATAGTAATCGAAAGGGAAAAAAAAATTAAAAATAAAGAACTACAACATCACACACATAGCAAACAAAATATCGTTCATCAATTACCACTCCACACATGATAAGCCTCCCTTGTCCCATACCTTACCGCCATACCGCTGAGCCTACCCATCATTCCGTAACAGCTCACAAAGAACATATAAAAAAAATACGACAGTAGAGGAAAGAAATCTATTCTATTAACTTTGAAAAAGTTTCGTCTGTTTTATGAATTGTTGAACCTCAAAGAAAATGGTTTGATTTTGTTCATCGTTTAAGTTTTTAATGTCGTATAACAGTTTTAATACGCGTATTCGCAAATAATTGAATTCGCTGATTTGTAAAAAGAATCGTGAAAAAAAAAGTTCGGCATCTTCATAATCATTTCCACAGACACAAAGAGGTGTATCCCGTAAATGATTGTTATAAAAATCTGCATTTTAATTACTACACTTGTTTTTAATACGTGCATGAATAATGCTAGATACCTGTCACCATACAAGAAAAACTTAGGTTCAACGGGGGGTTTGAGAAGCGTCTTAAGTTTGGTTTTAAATATTGAAAATGTTGTGGAGTCGCGAATTGTCGTGTCTAACTCGTTCCAAAGTTTTAAAGATGATGGTATTATTGATCTAGAATAAATCTCTGTACGGATTGAAAGGTGACGAAGTCATTATTGTTTAGCAGGTTATAGCGATTTATTTTATTTGATGAACTAAAGAAGAAAATAATTAGTTTAAATATAGTGGTAAGTCGCATGTTTTCCTTTATAAACCAAATTTAATTTTTGGATAGTTCTGCGATTTGCAAGTGATACCCACCCGATTTCGTTCAGTAAATTGGCAATAGAAACAGAACGTGTGAGACCAGTAACTACTCTTGCTGCATCATATTGTATTCATTTTAAAGTATCTTTTTCATAGTTTGTACAATTGTCCCATACTATTGATGCATATTCTAAAATAGGCCGTAAATATGAAATGTATATTTGGTTGAGAGTTTTCGTTTTAGCTTGAATTTAATCATTCTCATTGATCCTAAGACTTTGTTTGAAGAACATACAATATTTGATATTTGCTCATGCCAAGATCCATCACGACAGAGTGTGACTCCAAGATGTTTATGATGTTCAACAAAATTTAACAGAGAAGCATCAACATATAAGTTGGGTTGAATGGCATTTGAAAGAGAGAATAACATGGCTTTAGTTTTTACGAAATTTTACGAATTAAATTTAACAAGCCATTGTTTTGACCAATCCAGGATTTTCTGCAGGTCATTATTTAAAGTGCTTTCCAAATAACTAGGGTCGCTGAGGATGAGGCTATCATCAGCGAATAATCGAGTAGTGCTAAGAAGTGAGTTTGCAATGTCATTAACGTAAATTAAAAATAAAAGCGGTCCAAGTACATAGCCTTGAGGAACTCCGGCATTGATGGTTTTAACATCCGATAAGGAGGATGCGACAAAAACTTTCCGACTACGATCTTCTAAATAACAAGATAACTAATTGAGTAAGTTTCCTGATATACCATACTTCCGGAGTTTAAAAATAAGTCCTCGATGCCAAACCCTATCAAATGCTTTAGAAATATCACAAAATATCATGCCAGTTAATTTCTTTTCGTTAATGGCTTTACAAATTTGGTTGAATGTGAAGAAAAAATATCACGTTTCATGTTTTACTTAAATATGTTTAGAGGTTGTAAAGATGAACGTAATAGAAAAGACTTTGTACAAGCTAGATCAGATTACACATATACTTTAAGAAAATATAGGTATGCATATGATAAAGCAAAAACAGTGGAACTAGAAAAAAATCGGTACGCGGATGCCAAAAAGTACTGGAATATGTTAAAAGAATTATCTGGCATTAACACGTCAAAATCTGGTCTATCTGAGTTTGAAAATTATTTTAAATGTATTAACAATCCAAACGATTCGTTCTTTAGCGCAGATGAAGATGTCATTTACTTTAATGAACGATATGTTAACAATGAATTCGGAATTATGTTTAGTGAACTCAATGTTGAGATGAGTCAAACTGAGTTATTAAATGCTATTTCTCAGATAAAAAATGGTCGTAGTAGCGGTCCTGATATTCTTATAAATTAATTTTATGTACATGGTAAATGTATATTGGTACCTGTATTGCTTCCACTATTTAACAAAGTCTTTGAAAGTGGATTCTTTCCAGAGCCATGATCCGATGGTTACATAATACCATTACATAAAAAGGGTAGTCTAAATGATGTTTCTTATTTTAGAGGAATTACTTTACTCAGTACATTAGGTAAATTGTTTACACGTGTCCTGAATAATAGATTAAATGATTGGGCAGAGCGTTAATATGTGTTTATTGAAGCCCAAGCAGGGTTTAGGAGAAAGATGTGCACAGTAGATAATATTTTCGTTTTGCATTGTCTTATTATTCATCTGATAAATACAGGCAAAAAAACTATATTGTGCGTTTGTTGATTTTACAAAAGCCTTTGATTATGTTGTGAGGTATAATTTGTGGATGAAACTTATTAAACTTGGCATTAGAGGGAAGATTTTAAACATTATTCAATCTATGTACAACTCTATTAAATCAAGGGTTAAATATTTAAACCAATTGAGCGATGAGTTTACGTGTTTACTGGGTGTGAGACAAGGAGAATGTTTCTCTCCCTTTTTGTTTTCTATGTTTTTGAATGACATTGAAGATGAGTTTATACTAAACGGGTATGAAGGCATTGAGGTCGATATGATTAACATGTTTATTCTGTTATATGCTGATGATATTGTAATATTTTCGGAAAGTGCCGAAGGTCTACAAAAAGGCTTTGATATTTTATCAAATTATTGCTCCAGATGGAAGTTGATCGTTAATACGGCCAAAACTAAAGTTATGGTTTTCAGAAAAGCAGGTTTATTGCCAAGAAATATGACATTTATCTATAATGATATGAATATAGATATAGTAAACTCTTTTACGTATCTTGGCATTGTGTTCACTCAAGGTGGTTCGTTTAATGAAACACAGAACATGTTGGCGGGTCAAGCGCGGAAAGCAGTGTTTATGTTAAACAGATACCTTTATAAATTTACTGACATATCAGTAAAACATAAATTAGATCTATTTGATAAACTTATAAAACCTATTTTGAATTACGGCGCGGAAGTGTGGGGTTTTTCTACAGGACTTTGTGTTGAAAGAGTACATACGCAATATTGCAAAAGCATTTTGCATGTAAAGCGATCTGCTCAAAATGATTTTATCTACGGGGAGATAGGGAGAACAGCATTGATTACACATAGATATGTATTAATAAAAAAAATACTGGTATAAAATCATTTACTCGAATGAAAATAAATTGATTAAATATGTATACAGCATGCTTAGAACTGATGCCGAGGTAATGCCAAATAAAACGAATTGGGTTACATTGCTAAAGACATTATTGGGAAATCTTGGATTGTTTGATGCATGGCTATATCAGGGAGTTGGAAATAGCGATATATTGTTAAGCCTGGTAAAACAAAGAGTACATGACAATTTTATACAGAATTGGCATTCACGTTTAGAACAGTCAAGCAGAGCTATTTTTTACAGAAACGCATGTGATACTTTTAGTCTTAAGCATTATTTAACCTGTATAAATATACCAAAATTTAGACAAGCATTATCCAGATTGAGACTTTCCTCCCATAATTTAGAAATTGAGGCAGGTAGATGGCATAGACCATTAAGTATACCATTAGATGAAAGAAAATGAAGAGTTTGTAACAAGATAGAAGATGAGTATCATTTTATAATAAATAGAGTGCACAAATTATAATGGTATTAGACTAAATTATATTGATAAATATTATTGGAAAAGGCCCAGCATGCTGACATTTTTAGAGCTAATAAACTGCGAAAATAAAAACAAATTGAAAAAACGTAGTGTATTTGTATACAAAGCATTTGGAATCCGAAAGGATATTATTTTCCAATAACTAATCATTACACAAGTTTTAAATTGTGTGTAAGTAAAGGGAAATATCATGTTGTAACGTTGTTGTTTTTTTATTTTTTTTTTTTTTTTTATTTTTTATTTTTTTTTTTTTTTTTTTCGACATAGAATATATGCAATTATTGTATATACACATCTGCATTATCTATGCATTGTCTTAAAGTTTGGTTTCGCTTTGTATTTCATAATAAACAATACGCTATATATACTCCGTTGCATTGTATATGCAAAAACTTTTGGTTATGTATGATTGTGCTATGATATATAGATTCACTTAAATTAATATCCTAGACGATATATTGTGCAACGCCACATGTATTTTGTTGTAATCGTCATGATTTATGTATCATTTGTTTGTTTTGTTTTGTTTAAAATAATGAAATATATAAACATATATAGTAACATATTGCATTTAAATACATGTCTTTATATGTTTATAGTCATGTGTATAAAAAATATATAAAACAATATTCATAATACGTAAAATAGAAATGTAAAATAAAATAAAATACAAATATTTACAAAGCAATGTCTATGGAATGTGAATATTAATCTCGCGTGGGCTTACTCATATTTTGTATTACATAGTGAAAGACTGTGTGTATAAAATAGATGATTTAATGATATGAAAATATTTATACCTTCTTCTCCATATGTACATTTGTTTATGTTGTTTCATTTAGTATTACATGTCATTGTATTGTGTTAACTATTTGTATCCTCACAGGCCTTAAGGCCTATTGGAATTTTGAATAAAACATATATACATATCAATCAATTGGAATACCGTGGAGTGACTGACTGTTTTTTATAACTTGAATTATTAGAATGCAATATAATTAAGTTAGACAAAATATCTGATATATTGGTTTCAGTTATAGAAACATCATGAATGGAACTATTTGTCTTAAAAGAGTATGCGAGTGGACCTTTGGAAACGGCCGAACACGACATATACGAAATACTGCAGTATCGGTTTGATTGAGACTGTTCATGAACGGTAGTGAAATATGCTAGCTACCGCTCAAGCCCTCTAGCCCCGGGTTAAGTTCAAAATTAGGTAATGTCGCCTGTGATTCATCAAATGAAGATATTGATGCAAAGTAATCATTTAATGTGTTTGCCTTCTCTAAGTCAGACACAGAGTATGTACCGTCATTATTTTTTAATGGTGGTATAGCGCCGCAGCTTTTTGAATTTTCATTAACTAACAATTTAATAGTTTTCTAATAGTTTCTTGGATTGTTCGATCTCATATCAGTCATAGTAAATTCAATGTTGTTAAAAAATGTTTCTTTGCATATATTTGCATGTTATTCACTTTGTTTCGAAGGTTTTTAAATATTTTCCAATCCGAGGACTTTCCACTACTTAGAGCAATACGTTTCTGTATATCGCGTTTACGAGAAGTTCGTCTAATTTCAGTATTATACCACGACCTATCATTTGGACGGATCGTCCTTAGGTTAGTTGGAATACATTCCTCTGCGATATTGATAAATCTAGATATAAACGTGTTGGTAGCATCGTCAATTGGTCCAGCTTGTAAAAAAGACCAGTCAATAGATCTGATCATGTTACTGAATTTATCGAAATCAGCACGTTTGTAATTCCAGATTTGTCTCTTATATGGGATATTTTGTTGAAGATCGCTATTAATAAATACAAATGTACAGAAATGATCGCTGATGTAATTTGGAGTTTCAAAAATGCCAGATTCATGACAGGTTATGTTGTTTGCAATAGCTATTGCATCAATTAACGTACTAGAATTATTAGTTACAGGTGTTGGTACGATGATAACAGTTGTCAAATTGTTGAAAGAAAGTAAATCCCGAAATTTGTGATTTGTAGGGTTTAGCTGGTCTTCGTTTATGTCTCCTAATAGTATAATATGACTGTTAATTTCGGCTGCTTTTTCTAAACAAATATTGTCTATCCCAAAATTCTACACTATAATGAGGGGGTCTGTAAATTGTACATACTAAAAATGACTGACTTTTGTCTCTTATTTCTACCCACAATGATTCAGCGAGCATATTTTCTAATTCAAAATTTCTAGTTGGCCTCAAAAAAAGGCGATACATATACTAAAAGGCCACCTGTATGGGACGAGTTGTCCTTTCTGTAGACATGATTGAACCCGTCCAACTGTAAAAGGTCATTATTGACATCCGTCGCAAGATGCGTTTCTGTAAAACACAGAATATCGACATCAAGAAAGTTTTCTTTTATGAACTCTAGTTTGTTTCTGATACTGCATATATTCTGATGTAGAACTGAGAAACATTGAACTTCATCAGGTCCGGGATTAGGTTCTACATCCCCCGCTAATATAAGCAATGTGCGCAGACGTATCAAATAATAAAGGTCCTTATATGATTTCAAACTGACCTGTCTTCGATTATAGTGTAGTCCTACGATCACACGCCATAAACATATGTCAGTTAGTTATGTCAGTCGTATACTTCATGTTTAATGTTACCGGAATTATTGTTATCTATGTCAGTGGTATACTTAATGTTTAATGTTTATTGATAAATGGACTGCGCATGTGCTAAATGCCAAAAGAAAAACTCGTAGAAAGAAACCATGTGTACATACCGTGCATATAATAATATCGCTGTCGTTATTAGTCATTGAATTGTGTTTCCTTTTTGTGTGTTGTCATTTATATTGTTACGTAAGATATTTATTTATGATCTGCAATTGCTTACTCTATTAACTTGATATTGAAAATAACATCGTGACCCGCAGCAAGGTCACACTGAAATTAAAAACGTGACAAGGTCTTAATATAATATAATAATATAAATATAATATGATATAATATAATATAATATAATATTATATAATATAATATAATATAATATAATATAATATAATAAATATAATATAATATAATATAATATAATATAATATAATATAATAAATATAATATAATATAATATAATATAATATAATATAATATAATAAATATAATATAATATAATATAATATAATATAATATAATATAATATAATATAATATAATATAATATAATATAATATAATATAATAATATAATATAATATAATATAATATAATATAATAAATATAATATAATATAATATAATATAATATAATAAATATAATATAATATAACAATATAATAATATAATATAATATAATATAATATAATATAATAATAATATAATATAATATAATATAATATAATATAATATAATATAATATAATAAATATAATATAATATAATAATATAATAATATAATATAATATAATATAATATAATATAATATAATAAATATAATATAATATAATATAATATAATATAATAAATATAATATATTATATAATATAATATAATAAATATAATATAATAAATATAATATATTATATAATATAATATAATATAAAATAAAATAATATAATATAATATAATATAATATAATATAATATATATAATATAATATAATATAATATAATAAAAATAATATAATATAATATAATATAATATACTATAATATAATAAATATAATAAATATAATATATTATATAATATAATATAATAAATATAATATAATAAATATAATATATTATATAATGTAATATAATATAATATAAAATAATATAATATAATAAATATAATATAATATAATATAATATAATATAATAAATATAATATAATATAGTATAATATAATATAATAATAATATAATATAATATAATATAATAAATATAATATAATATAATATAATATAATATAATATAATAAATATAATATAATATAATATAATATAATATAATATAATAAATATAATATAATATAATATAATATAATATAATATAATATAATATAATAATATAATAATATAATATAATATAATATAATATAATAAATATAATATAATATAATATAATATAATATAATATAATAATATAATAATATAATATAATATAATATAATATAATATAATATAATAAATATAATATAATATAATATAATATAATAAATATAATATAATATAATATAATATAATATAATATAATAAATATAATATAATATAATATAATAATATAATAATATAATTTAATATAATATAATAAATATAATATAATATAATATAATATAATATAATATAATATAATATAATAAATATAATATAATATAATATTATATAATATTATATAATATAATAAATATAATATATTATATAATATAATATAATATAATAATATAATAATATAATATAATATAATATAATATAATATAATATAATAAATATAATATAATATAATATAATATAATATAATATAATATAATATAATATAATATATACAACACCGCGGCAAGGTCACAATGGAAACAACGGTGCGGCAATGTGACACTGAAAACAAAAAACACATACGCACGCTTCCCTTTTTCCATAGCTTTCACCATCCTGGAATTGACGATTTTCTACGCTCTTCAACGTGTTGGCGAAGCTGGTCAAATACCCCGTATGGAGTACTTTTCAGGTTAACACTCTTAAGTGGTCCTTTTACACACATTTTGTATCTTTAAATTTCACAACAATCGGGCGTGTCTTATCAACAGCCGTGGCACCCGTCCGGTGGGCCCTATCGATATGGATTTTTGATTTTGGATCATGTTTCATTAAGGACTGACTCGCAGAATTCGTATATTTTAGACGCGCAATCCTCACCCACGGCAGCATGAGCATACGATCCTGGCGCTGGGTTAGACGAGGTTTCATAGCAGTAGGGGCTTGAACCAAACCAACCACTATGTCATTCTAAATAGAATTATACATGTAGGAGACAATACAAGTGTTAAATCAATTGAGAAACACGATTTAACACAAATGAACAGAGAAATCACATATTCAAACACATGTACAAACACATTACATGTGTACCGCCATTGTTAATCGAGATGTTTGAAGGGTATGAAAGGCTATAACGATCAAACATCTAAAAGTGTATTGAAAAGTTATATTTAATCCACTTATTTGTAATCGATAATAGCAAAACGACATACATTAAAAGATATCATTAAACAATCATGTATTCTCTCAAATCAGTTGAAATGAACTGATTAAAACATTCACTTTCAAGATAAAATAAGGCTTATACACACACATAGCATAATAATTATCACATTATTTACATATAAAACAATACGAGTACTACATGAAGTAAATGTTAGTCTATTTATACGGATAATGTCCCCTTCTCTGTAAAATATTAAAACAGGGTTTGGCAGTATCACGAATCAATTCTTGTTTTGATGGTTCCCTTGATAGCATGCCACCAAGAGCTTTTACTTAGAAGATCATGTGACAAGACGGCGACAACGTTGTAATTGTTTACCGGGGTGGGGGGGGGGGGGGGGGGGTGGGTGGCGGGATTGGGGGCGTGGGTGTAACTGTAAATCGGTGTTAGAAATACATTTGCACAAGGAAATTGAGATTATTAGTTTTTTATCAAAGGATGAGGCCCGTTCCATAAAGGGTGTATAATAATATAGTAAAAATTATAACCGTTTTGCATTTTAAGGGCACTTGTATAAATATTAAAACAACTATGTATAGATGGATTTTCTTAAAAGACCCGTGTTAACAATTAATAGTTTTTGTATTTTTAGCACAATATACTCTATTATCAGTTACTTCTCTGCCATGTTTTAGTAAATCTCAAATGCAAGAAACTCATCGGGACTTCAAAATTCAAAAATCGTTGTCATCTGTCAGTGTTTTTGATCACCTGAGCCGAAGGCTCATTGTGATGTTTTGGAATCACTCTTCGTCCGTCGTCCGTCCGTTGTCTGTCCGTCGTCGTCGTTATCTTTTGCTTCTGACGACTTTTTCTCAGAAACCGCTTGTCGGAATTCAACCAAATCTTATATGAATTCATTAAACTGGATTTTGTATTTGCACCAACAGCTAAGGTCATTTGGCGACATTCCAGCTTTTTATTGGTGGAGGAGACCCCAGGTGCAAACCCGGGCAAAAAAGGGAGATAATTAAAAAAAGAGTGAAGCTAGAGTTATGGTTCCTATGAACTGCACTCCGTCTCATTGTCCTATTCATTCACACGAACTTTAATCAAGCAAACTTTTTGAGTTATGCTCCGGACAAAAAATGTGACGCAAGGACGCACACACGGACGGACGGAAAAAGCGGCGACTATATGCTCCCCCATAATAAACAATCTAGTGTTTTTAGTTACGATATATTTTATATCATAAACTAAGGTAATAGTAAATGAAAAGAAAAAAACTGTGATGGGGCCTCAATATAATGTCTCTGTGATAATCAGTCAGCGAGAAGTAAGCAGTTAAAAAGCATGCTATCCATGATTTTTCAACGACTACATTCAGTAAAGACACATTTCCCAACGCTACTTGGTCAGTGAAAAAGCATGGGAAGCTTGAATATTTACAGCCAGCACGCTTCATGGCTGATCAACTCAGGTATATAATTTGAGTCCCACTCTTAGTTTTTTTATTTGTATAGCATTGCTATAGTGAGGGTAAGAATAGCTTAACAACACTTTGTAATTTACTTTAATGAAAAAATATAATTATAATTTAGCTTTTGAATACAAAACTTATCTGGTATTTCTTAATTGTTTTTAGACCAAAAATCAGAGCACAACACAATAAATATACAACATTTTTTAATGTGTTATTATGTGTACTGGTCACAAATGCTTTATTGGATGGGCCTTTTAATCTGAAGAAAAATTGAATATCATACTTTGCTCATGAAATTGTATGGCTAACAGTGATTTACAGTTACCTATAGAAATTCTCTCCACCACCCACAAATACAATAGGCTCGAAATATGTCTTTAAGGAAGTTTTTGCATGGTTATCGGAACGGTAATTTGAACCAATGTGTGTGGAGTGTACTCGGTTGTGATATGAAGGGAGTTTGGACTACACATGAGTATGTGCTGAACATTTTTCTCTACTTCCTATACATGATTATATACAGATAGCTTTGTTTTGCTCTGACTCTTTACATTATTTAACTACGACGTACACAGATAGCTCAGTTTTGCTCCGACTCATTACCGTGATTTACCTTCGGCGCACGGAGAACCTTTTTCACAACTATAGTGTTCAAAAAAGCTTATGTGTACAACATGAATTCAAAACATGCATCGACTCCCGCTGGTGCTAAGGAAATATAAAAAGATATATAAAAAGACTACCGCTGGTGCTAAAGAAAAATAAAAAGATCGGACAGGGAAAGTAGCATTCAAGGAGGACAGTCAACCACAAAACACAGAAACAAACATGCAAGCAGACAAACAAGAAGGCAAAAGTAATATTAAATGCAAACGACATCACAAACACAAAAGGGTTGACAATAGGGCTACCGCCTTGGAACGGTCAGTGACAAAGTAGGCCACTGGGGGGTTTAAACCGGTTTTAGGGTGCACCAAACCTCACACTTACCCTACTGTCATCCCATTAAAACAGGACAGTGATCTAATCTCAACCAACAACGTAGCATCAATAGGCAAAGTAAAAGACCAATATGCTCGTGTAAATATAATACAAAAAAACAATAGCCTAGAAAGCCACAATGAAGGTACTCAGTGACTTGGCAAAAGCCAGAGCAACAAGAGAATAAACCATTAAGGGCACGACAAGAAAGATCATAGACAAACATCAAACGCCACCATCCCAATGGGCTTTAGGTAGTCGTCATCATAGGGTCCACAGCCTGACCGGTCATCGTACAATTAAAGAGGAAAGCATAGTGTCGAACTGTAAAAGGGTCGACGACCAAGCATGCAGCACGTTGCAAAACGACAGGGTCATAACCTCTTTTGATAAACTTTTTAACAAGTTTAACAAAGATAGTATGAAGGTGATCATGACCAAGAATCCTACGAAGTTTATAAATCACATCACCATAGAAGTCAGGTTGTGATAGTCCTTGTCGCAGAAGAGTCCTTAAATTACTAAGCCGAAGAAAAAAAGGAATTTGTCTTCGCCTCTCGATGTCTCCGAGATGAAGAAAACAAAAACTGGCATACAAACTGGTGAATTATCTGATATGTTGATTCTGATATCTGTGACATTGGCGAGAGTCCTGTCATAGGATCCCAGGGTAACCAGAATAAGGTAGTTCTTAGCCAAGCGGACATCGACAGAATCAGTTCAGCCCTTAGAGATTCCTTCAATACGCGTGGAGTCCTTCGGACTTCGCATTTCTTTCCTTAAATAGTCGCACCAGTACGATTACTAATGACTAATATATTGTCCATAAAGTTCCTACTGCATTATTTTTAAATCGTCGACTAAGAACATTCACAGAAACATTTTTCCACCAATATCGTTCTGGTGTTATTATATTTTCTCATATTTGGCCCCATTATATAAACAATTCGGTGTACGTATTGTTTAGATGCATTTACGCTGTTATGTGTGTGTTAGAGCCTAAAGGGGATGACTATATTTGATGAGAATTCAGTACCCAATATAATTATGTGTATATGTGTATTATATTAACGTGTTTACGCGAACATGCATGTGTATGTATGTGTATATGCATGTTTATGTAAGTTGTTTTACCATGTTTATGGCGTTTGTAATTCCAGAAGGTGCTATATTAGGTCCGAACGATTGACCCTATGCGTAATGGACGTGTTAATGTTGAATCCCATACCCAGCCTAACTATCCCGTACTATTGAAAATCATAAAAGTGTTGTGTTTTTCCAATCTCCTAAATACATCAGTTAATCTTGTAACTCTCAGACTCCCAATTACCAAAATAACTTTCCTACCAAATGTTTCGATAACCCCATTCTTCTTGTCTTAGATATGGTTCTCTTAGATATGAGAACCATATCTATATCCGCTTATGATTTCTTTCTTTTTTTATTGGGAGCGACACACGGGTTTGTGGAAAAGGTGATTTTTTGCAACAGAATTCTTATTTATGCTAACCGCAGACATGTCTTAGTGTTGGCAAATGTCCTATGTTTGTACTTGCTATCATCAATATCATGAACGTGATTAGTTGCAAGACGGTTGATGTCATGAGAACATGTCGTCATTTTTACAATTTTTCAATACTATTGACTTTGTTAGTTTTATTTCCGATCTTTAAAGACGAATGTTGTGCATTTTTTATGCTAAATGGTATCCACGAGACCAGTCATATCTCACACAAATTAACTCATTCGTCTCATGGTACGAAATGTTACCCGGCTAGTAAGTTGCACATGCAAAACATGGAGTTTACATTTCATGTTATGTGTTTTTTCTTTATAGCTACATTAATTGCTTGGCTTGTCGTTCTCCTTATTATTTCTGGAGACGTACATCCCATCCCCGGTCCACTCCGGGAACCAAACAATAGTCATTCATCACCTCACTAATCATCAATCGTTGAATCAATGGACCTCTCTAAACATTTATCTTTTGTTCACTATAATGTCCAAAGTATCTCTCACAAACTTGATATCTTACGGACAGAGCTAAGTGAATTTGACATACTACCATTTTCTGAAACTTGGCTTAACCAATCGACACCAAATAATGACCTTACTTTTGATTCCTTCTCCAGTAGGAACGCCAGCCCTATGGCGTATGAATATTTATCAAACAAGGTCACGTGATAAAATCGATAACAAAATGACATTATTGGGAAAATTTTCACTGGTCAGATTTATACACCTCTTATCTATAAACTGTGATTATGACAAAACACAATCACAGATCGTTGTTAAAGTAATAATATTCACAAACTACATTGGTCGAACATAATTGGTGTACACTTCGTATAATTCCCATTAATAGTTAAAGGTATTTTTCAAAGGGATGAATTTAGGTTGTTTTTAGGTTTAAATTGCCAACAATGCGCTTTTAAATCAAAATCGATTTATTTCGTCATTTTAGAAGCGAGAATAAAAACAAATGCATGTACGCGTAGATACATCTTTCCTCTGTCCATATGCAAAATTTTAATGAAATCGGAGACATGTACTTTTTTCCCCCCAAAATTAACTAACATGACCCACGGACTCAAAGACGGCATAACGCATATACATTTACAGACGCGACCGGGTACACAAGAAATGAAATAATGGAATTATTTCAATACATATATTTCAAATGTATGTATCCATGCATTCCAGATTAAATTTCTGATCTATACATGCTTTTGGTTTATGCCGGAGTGCTCCGAATAGGTTTTAACAAACCAAATTGCAACGGTACGTCGGGAAAGGAAATGAGGATGGTGAAAATATATGTTGCAGTGTTAATTTTCTGAATCCGAAAAAAATGCAAAAAAATGAAGTTTTAACAGCGAGAACGAATTTTTTTTCATGAAAGTGTTCATTGACATGTCGACTATTAAAAACCAAGATTTAAAGTCAATCAGAAAAAAGTACTTTTTTATTCCCAAAATTAACAAAGTACACCGTGTTCGCTAAAATATGAACAATCGCCTTTCGAAGTTAATTTACACGCGGGATATAAAACCATGAAATTGTGAAATCCTTTTTAAGAGATATATTGATTTCAACATTGTTCTGTATTTAATAAATTATTAGAGTAGAATGTTCACAGTTTTTTCAAGGACATAACTACGGTAGTATCCCTGCAACCCCGCCCCTCATCCCACCCCCACCACCCTCCATACCGTATTGATTAAGTTGTATATAGCTGCGAATGCGCAGTTGTAATCAAATTCGATTTCATCATTTTAGAAGCGAGAATAAAAACGAAATCATATAGATACATCTCTCCTCTGTATATATGTAGAATTTCAATTTACGGAGACAAGTACTAATTAAGTAACAGGACCGTCCGACCCAAAGACGGCAACATTCATATCCATTAAGGAAAGACGACCGGCTACAAAAACAATTATATAATTTCGTTATGTAAACACATATATTTAAAATGTATGTGTCCATATAGTTTACACTATTTTTTTATCTATACATGCTTTGGGTTTATGTCGGAGTGGCCAATGTATTTTAACAATGTTGCAACTGTATATCGGAAAATGAAATCATGATGGCGGCAACATACGTTGCAGAGTTAATTTTCGAAATCAGAAAAAGCGATAAACTAATATTAGTTTAACAGGCAGAAAGAATTATATTCTTTTAACTGTTCGTTTAAAACTGAGGGGGCGACTCGAGTTTTAAAGAAAGCAAGAGTGGCATGTGTCCCTTTAACCAAGTAAATAAATGACTGACGAGTAACAGACATGCTACTGTCAGTAACAAACATGATTATGTGTAGACTCGAAGATTTCATAACATAAACTTGTGGACATGACATTGTGTCAATGGAGCAATTGCCAGATGTGTGGTGTTGTGAAACACTGTACGCGTGAAACCAAAAAGTGCGGGTCGTTTATATTTATAGGGCATATATTATAGGTTATTGCATTTGTATGGCTAAATATTACTTGGAACGAGTTGTTTTGGCAAAGGACGACGAGCTCGCGAGTCGTCCTGCGCCAAAACAACGAGTTCCAAGTAATATTTAGCCATACAAATTCAATAACCTTTTTATTGTATACTTTCATATTGTTTTTGATCAATGTTAATTGTATGACTATTACTTTTCATTGTATTTGTGTTATTTTTATAGCTTTTGATGGAATTCCTATCTTGCCATTCAGTTTCATTTTGTGTGGATGATTATTTTGCGCGAAAACGACGTCGACGTCGGATGACGTCATTAAAAACATCAAGCGATTTTCGGAAGTTTGTTTACCATTCGATAACGTTAAAAACAGTGGGTGAGCGACCATTTGAATTATTTTATCAATTTTTGCCATAAAAGGTTGTAAAAAAACACGTATTTTTTTGTTGACACTATAGGAAGGATTCCGTTATTTTTATTTGAAAGTAGTTCCTTATTTCTATTTCGCGGCTCTTAGCAAGCACGAGCAAAAGTTCCCGTGCAATATGAATGCGTGCAATATCGTAGAATATTGCACGTTTAGCTCAATGCAAATTAAACGGGACAATATGAAAGTATACAATAAAGTTATATATATATATTTATATATATTATTCTTTTATATTTATATGGTCCCAGAACGCAGTCATACTCACTACTATATTGAAAGTAAATACTGAATATACATGTGCGGTGCGTTACGATCTGTAGTATTTGAAAACAGACATATTAAACATTTCCCTGAACATATATAATCATGATAAATACTATATTCATGGAATTATTTTTTCCTGAAAAAAAAATACATGTTTGTTTTCATCAATTGAAATCTACTTTATTCTGCGAATATTGCTACTTTGAAAATTTGAATACGTCTGTTTTAATCAAATAGCATGTTTTGTTTGTTTTAATATATATATTTTTTAATTTATGATTTAAAAAAAAAATATGTCTTAAGGAGGTTGGCTGGGAAAGGATGTAATGATGAGATTTTTTTTAAATTGATATTTAAAGCTTCTTTGGTATCATTTAAGTAAAAAATTATCAAAAAAAGGGTAGGTCACCACGCTTTTTTTTGCACTAGACGTCTTTGAAGAAGACACCTATTTCTAACTCCAAAATTTCACTGAAAAGAGGAAAAATTGAGTCATTGAACATTTTCACAATTTTTATTCATGGAATAAAACTTGATGAAATAATACAATTAATTTTCAATTACACACATATAAGTCTTTCACAAAATACACGAACAACTGTTATCGTAACAGTCTTTTTAATGTAAAAAGCAAACATGTATGGACTGTACCCCACCCATTTGTTTTCAAAAAAGTATTTTACTGGCATGATAATTCATGATAAAAAAAATATGTTCTAATGATCAACTTTTTTTAGAACTTGTATATGACAGTGTTCAATGTCATTTCTTTCAGAAAATGTAAAAAAAAATATAGGTCACCAGGCATATAAGAGATTTTTTTTAAAAAAATGTCAAAAGTTCACTTTTTTCTCTAATATATTAAGTACTTTTGTATTTGTTTCAATACAAACATGTTTTAATGTTTATTTTTATAATGCAGCATAATGCTAATATAAATACTATACTGATACAATATACATACAAAAAAATAATAATATAAATTATTTCAAATCTCTTAAAATCATACAAAGAGTGGGTAGAAATTACCCCACCCACCCTAATATAGTGATTTTTTTTAATTCGTTTTTTAGATGTATCAGGTCATTTGCAAATGGTAATCTAACTTTAAAACGTTATGTATTGCAAAAATTGCAACAGTGACAATGCAACACTAACAATGCACAACCCCTCATATACTGGGATTAGTTAATAAAAGAACAATTGACAGGATGAAACGTCGAAACGGGCATTTTTATAAAATTTAAAAGAATTCGATAACATCGATGTATGCTCCGGGGTTAAAAACTTTTGCATAAAGAGAAAGAACCACCTCTGTTTTTGCCAGCGATACAAAAATTGTATATCAATTACATACCAGTGTACATCTTACATACATAAACCTTCAGCAAATCGCTCTCCTTGATATTACATACCAATGGAACTCTTTTACAAATCACTCAGAATTGTGCAATACATACCCATGTACAGCTTATACAAATCACTCTATAATGTGACAACATTAATTGAATTGAATTGGGTTTTAGAGTGCATCAACACAAGAAAGGTTATATGGCGCCAAACAGGGATGAAAATGCAAGGCTCATCCTCCATTTACATCTAGATAAAATATGGAGAATGGGCCTAGAACCTTCTAACCTGCAGAGTTGTTGCAAATTCTATAGTAGACATTCCATTGATACAAATCACTCTATATTGTGGCAACATCAGTAACATACCCATGTTCTGATTATACAAATTATATATTTGTGGCAACATCAGTCACATACTCATGTACTGCTAATACTAATCACTCTATTGTGGCAACATCAGTCACATACTCATGTACTGCTTATACTAATCACTCTATAGTGGCAACATCAGTCACATACTCATGTACTCCTTATACTAATCACTCTATAGTGGCAACATCAGTCACATAATACTAATCACTCGATAGTGGCAACATCAGTCACATAATACTAATCACTCGATAGTGGCAACATCAGTCACATACTCATGTACTCCTTATACTAATCACTCTATTGTGGCAACATCAGTCACATACTCATGTACTCCTTATACTAATCACTCTATAGTGGCAACATCAGTCACATACACATGTACTGCTTATACTAATCACTCTATAGTGGCAACATCAGTCACATACTCATGTACTCCTTATACTAATCACTCTATAGTGGCAACATCAGTCACATACTCATGTACTCCTTATACTAATCACTCTATAGTGGCAACATCAGTCACATAATACTAATCACTCGATAGTGACAACATCAGTCACATAATACTAATCACTCGATAGTGGCAACATCAGTCACATACTCATGTACTCCTTATACTAATCACTCTATTGTGGCAACATCAGTCACATACTCATGTACTCCTTATACTAATCACTCTATAGTGGCAACATCAGTCACATACACATGTACTGCTTATACTAATCACTCTATAGTGGCAACATCAGTCACATACTCATGTACTCCTTATACTAATCACTCTATAGTGACAACATCAGTTACATAATACTAATCACTCGATAGTGGCAACATCAGTCAAATACTCATGTACTCCTTATACTAATCACTCTATAGTGGCAACATCAGTCATATACTCATGTAATGCTTATACTAATCACTCTATAGTGGCAACATCAGTCACATACTAATCACTCTATAGTGGCAACATCAGTCACATACTCATGTACTCCTTATACTAATCACTCTATAGTGACAACATCAGTCACATAATACTAATCACTCGATAGTGGCAACATCAGTCACATACTCATGTACTGCTTATACTAATCACTCTATAGTGGCAACATCAGTCACATACTCATGTACTCCTTATACTAATCACTCTATAGTGGCAACATCAGTCACATAATACTAATCACTTGATAGTGGCAACATCAGTCACATACTCATGTACTGCTTATACTAATCACTCTATAGTGGCAACATCAGTCACATACTCATGTACTCCTTATACTAATCACTCTATAGTGACAACATCAGTCACATAATACTAATCACTTGATAGTGGCAACATCAGTCACATACTCATGTACTCCTTATACTAATCACTCTATAGTGACAACATCAGTCACATAATACTAATCACTCGATAGTGGCAACATCAGTCACATACTCATGTACTGCTTATACTAATCACTCTATAGTGGCAACATCAGTCACATACTCATGTACTCCTTATACTAATCACTCTATAGTGACAACATCAGTCACATAATTCACTCTATATTGTGGCCACAACAATAACATACCATCTGTAGTTTATACAAATCACTCAATAATCTGAGAAAGTATCGTTTCTTACAGTTAATTGATATACTGGTTGTGTACCAGTTATCGTCATTCACCAGATTTCGTCATTATCAATAAAACGCTCGATGTTGTAATTATTTTTCGACCCCACTTTACAAATCACTACATACTATCATCAGACGATTGGAGAGGAAAAAATAGTTTAGAAATGTTAACATACACTCTCAAACCAACTCGTTTACCTATATAAATACCGTTATAAACAAAACACAATCGGGGGAATCACACGCTAATGCGCATGCGCAGGAAAATTTCCTTTTAAAATAGCTGACCTTTTACGACGAACCATTGAATCAAGTTGATATGCCCAAAAAACTAAAAGCATGTGATAAAAAAATGTCAGCCAAGGAAGACAAATAGTTCACGTCAATCAATCAGTTATTTCCCTTTAAATTAGTGAAGAAAATTACATCCGATACCTACAGTTGAAAAACCATTTTAAATTGTAGATACAGTTTTTTTCTAGATATTTTTTTTGTGTATTCATATGCAGTGGTATATTTATGTTTTAATTAATAACTACACACGTTTTCATCATCCCAAACATGGATTATTCGGTATTAAACTGAACATGATGATAACTATTACATTCAGTTCAAACGACCGGCCCAGTTCAGTCTATATTTAGTAAAAGTCACGTGACACAGAATATTTACGGCAAAAGGGTAAGCTTCTCTACAGGCAAAAATATTTATGACATGACTAGTTTTGATTTAGATATATATAAGAAACAACATAAAAATGACGATATCTGGTATACAGCCAGTATAGCCTAAAATGTACTGAAAATGACATAAAACATCATTCAACCAACCAACCAAATAACCAATCTATAATCTGACAACATCATTTACTTTTGGAGGGAACACAAGAAATCAACGACAGAACCAATGATTTTCTGTGATTTAGTAACACGCACAGTTTTGTTGGAATATTTTTCAGAAAAGAGATTGTCTATTCCAGTATAACCTTGCCTCGTGTATGCTAACACTAGATGCTGTAGTGAAAGACCACTGCCAGCAATCTTCCTTGCCATTCCTAAGCTAAGAACTTTAGAATGAACACACTTTTGTAATGAAGGCAAATTTGTGTTTACAATTTGATGATATATGTGCATATTGACAGAGTACATTACACTAAAAGATGCAGATAACTTCTGTTCCTTTGTGAACTCTATGTGATTAACTAATCGTTGAAGGGCAGTTACATCATCCAAAGCATTGTGGGCATTATAGTCTTCCTTTAAAAGGTTCTTTATCAAACCCTGCTGAGAATGCGGCTTGACATCTGGATGAGTTTTCATGAAAAGTTTTCTGGTATCAATGAAGCCGGAACAATGAGCCTTAAACATATCAACTTTTCCACATGAATATAAAGCATTCATCAAGACTGGGCAGTCAAATGTTTGTATGTTATGCCCAATTAAAACATTCTCATCTGATTCACTTAAAAACGTGATGAAGTTGTCTAATGCTGTATTGATGTCAACTGATGGCACTAAAACGTTACGACAGTACACATGCTTGCCTACTACATGAATATTTGTGACTTCACTGGCTTTTGGCGTCATTTGTTTCTTAGGAACAATGTACAACTCTAACACATCATCTCCCCTTCTTGCTGCTAACTGCACAATGTGAGCTGTCCGGCCTGTAAAAAGGTAACAATAATAATGGTCAAAATTATGAAGTGTTTTACGTCTAAGTTTGTTTATGTTACTAAAACATATCGAGACACCTGAGTGACATTATATTTGAATAATTCCAACTCATAATGCAAAGCTGATTTTTTTTATATAAAAACCACTGTAACATTATTGCCTCTCACAGCTAAGGGTGCGAATCCCACTGGGAGCTCAACGTGTCAAGTGAGAAATGGTTGATTCTTAAACAAATGAAATGATACTATGGATGTTTCTACCCAGGAAATATGGGGTGGTACCACAATTTTTTTTTGATAATATGAAGAAAATCTCAGATAAGCCCATAAAGTGTATATATATACATATATATAGGTTATAGGGTTTGGATCTCACTGTAAGTCTTTCTGAAATATAAGGAGACACCCAAGTGAAATTATAACAAAAATATGAATAGAATAATCTGTTTATTGTATTTCCTCGTTATTTTCAAAAAAAAATTCTCTGTACTGTTTTACTGTAAACCAAATCACTGCTTTTCCAACAGACTATAAAGCAGTTTCACTTCGGTCACTTGGTAAATGTGTTTGCATCCAGATCAGGAGAACAAATAATGGGTGAAATTATCATGCATATTATTTACACTACTTTGACAAAATATTCAAATTCTAAAACTAAATTTCATGTTACTTGAAGAAACAACATCCTAGGCTTTATTCAGGGAAAAGAATAATAAGTTTACCAAGTCCTGTTGTTTCTAGGTCAAAGTATATCTCTGTGGGATTTTTGGTTTCTATCACCACGCTGATTGGTTTTTGACTTGCAGCTGGTAATTCAGAAACAGGTATGTCCCCACAGTGTTCTAGTTCAAGATTTGACTGGTAGGTGGGTCCCTCTCTCGTTTCGACTGACACCCTTTTCTGAGACCTAAAAATACAAAACATATATAAAGAAAATAATTTTTAAAGTAACTCAAATACCCAAATAGAATTTTAGAGACCTAAGTCAAACCAACATACTTCTGTTAGTAACTGGCAAACATTCTCACATACAATAATTTTCCCATGGACATAAATATTCTAACTGTAAACTGATTTCAACCAAGCAGACACCACCGGATGTAAGGACTTCTGGTGCTTGATCACTAACACACTCACATACTTAATCAGCATGCCATATAATAAAACAGTCCATCAAATAATGATTTAAAATCTTAAGATGCAAATGAGGACCGAATCACTGTGTTTGTTTACAGTAAAACATTTAATCCCAATTGTTTGCATGGTATAATTGAGACACCTTAATTATTTATAATTATTTGAAATTTTACTTCATGAAATGAATGTTAGTAACATTAAATTTGGTTTAAGGTGTCGCATTATTTGTAGCGCGAATGCATTTACAGCGACGTAACGTAGTGACGTCATGATTTGTCTTACAAATTGCCACCGTATATAAGGAAAATTGACAACATTAAAGCGAAACTATCACGTCGTAGGCGTGTTATGTGATAAACAGAATCTTAAATTCGTGACTGTGTATTATTGACTTTAATAAACTCGTTGGATAAAAAGATCGGATACTCGGCAAGAGCCTCGTATCCTATCATTTTATCAAACTCGTTTGTTAAAATCAATAATACACAGTTACTCATGTAAGATCCTCTATATAATTAATTTAATTCAATATTAATTGTTATATTTATGAAACAAATATGATACCTATCTGTACCAACAAGGGAAAAAGAGTATAGATCACAATTATAAACATGACCTTTTGACCATGAACTTATCAACTTACCCGGATATGGTCTCAAATTGTTATGCAGAATCTGTGCTATGAATCGGCCTTTAATATGCACATTATAAGATGTATTTTGTACATGTTATAGCTTGACTTTGCACTGACCTTTCTTGTTTCAATTTAATTCTTCTTTGTTTTGCCTTCCTGGTTGTAGAAATCGCTTTTCTTTTCCTACTTTGTATGTCTCTCAGGGTGGCAAGTTTTGAAGTGTACACACCGGGAGAGATCCCCAATTTCTTGTACACCTACACAATATATATAGTACACTTAATACAATAGTGAATAATTAATAATATAAGTGCATGCTATTTACTTGCCTATCACTTGTACATTATCATACCTTTGAACAAAATTGTTTTATGTACACAAATAGACAAAACTTTATTATAAATTAAATATATAATATTCATTAATACCTTATTGTCAGAAAAGTGTTTTTCATTTCATATGCCAAACCGTTTTTCTATTTTAGTAACAGTGACCTTGACCTTGAAATGCAATCCCAAGCTTCTTTTCCATATCAGCCTTCATTGATCATAAAACCTTTTTTTTCTCCGAGGAACTCCTATAGTGAAAATGGGGGGGATGACTAAAAACACACAATCATGCACTTTCAACAATGTTTGGGGTGTCGGGTCATTTTTTTAGCGAAACAGATCGATCAATTCATGTTTAGTATACCAAGTTGCAATGGTAAAACTTCACCTTTAACGATTGTAGTGACACAATAAAAACTTATGTATTGGAGTACACATTTGTTTACTATATCCGCCATATTGTCATTTTGAATATTAATTAAATTCCCTTGACGATCTCGAGCGACGTGAAAGCATTCATATTCCCGTCATCAAATAACTCTACTATCAACTGACAACATTGAGGGATTTTTGGAGTGGAATGAACTCTTCTCGGAGCACAATTAGGGTCTAAAATTTAAAGAAAAACAATTGGATGTTGCACGTTTCATCGCAATACCTCATTCCTAACAAAGATTATCGAGCCGAAACGAATAGTTTGACACTGCACGCACGCCCGCCAAACGACATACCCCAATCCAAAACTGGTTAAAAACCAAGATGAGACAAGCGTCAGATTTGCTCATTCCTTGTCCAAGATAGTATTGGTAAAAAGCACCAAATTTGGTGAAAAATGAAAGAAATTGCCAACAGACAGATGGATCCGCGGAACTCGTGTGTCGCCTGTCAGCGCTTTGCCAGCATAAAAAGGTTTTTAGGACCCAGATAAATGACCTTGAAAAACTGGTCTGAATAAGTTTTCGCGAAGAAAAAAAAGAGTATTTTAACCTATATAACAGTCTTTGAATTAAAATGTTCATGTCATTAGCCCGAATTATTATATACTCAATGAAAACCCATACATTTTTGTTTAGCCCGACTATATAAATTTAAAAATCACTATCTATCTATCTCTATATACTGCTTCACAAGTTCACACCCTCACGGGTAAGTTTGAGAAAATGACCAAATGACCTTCAATGTGACCTTGACCTTTATATTTAGTATGTATATGTCGATGTTGTCATGATGAGTATATATTGAAATTTTGAAGAAGAAATATCAAGAAATGAGAGTTATATCAACGTTAAGTTTTGTGAAGAAAAAACTGAGTATTAACCCACATAATGACCTTCAGTGTGACCTTGACCTTTATATTTTAGTATGGTCATGTTGAAAGTCTGATGAAAAAATACGAAGAAATGAGAAAGTTATAGCCAAAGTTAAGTTTTCGTGAAGGACTGACTGACGGACAAACGACAAAGTGATCCCTATGTATCGTATTTGTCTTCGACAAGGCGACACAAAAACAGGCAGGAAATAAAACAACAACTAGAAGTCCACGGCCTACATGTCAAGCCCTATTGCGAAGTAGTCCAGTTTTTTTACTTGACCACCACCAATGTCAATCCCTTGAGATATTCGTTCCTTACATGATTACTATTTCATTATATATTGTCGAATGTAGGTCACAGCGACCCAACGTTTTGCAAATTATGTTAGATGCTCAGAAGTAATTTTCTGGTGAAGTTTGGTAACAATCCTGCGAGGAAGAAATAATATATGTGACCTTATTTCGACAAAGTAGGTCACAGCTGCACGAAATTCTGCACATAATGTTAGATGCATATATATGTGCAAGGAACATTCTGGTGCAGTTTGGTGAAAATCATGCAGGTAACGAGGAAGATATTAATAAATGAAAATGGGACACAGAGACTGACAGACTAAGAAATTGACACACACCCGGACGACATTGTGATCGCCAAGTCGAGATCCGTTAACTGGCTCGACAATAAGTGAACTTATAACATTCAAAAAATAACGCCTTACTGTAAGCAAATATCTTTGTCCCATGTTTTTTTGTGCAACACTGGCAGACACTCTGAAATTCAAACTAGCAGAGCCAGAAAAGTGCTGTGACTTTGGAGCTTTTGATGAAATGGTTCTGTTTAAACTCTCATTACCTTGAGTACTTCCCAGTTTACTAAGCTTCACAGAGTGTTTCAGATAGCTTCTGAAAAGCTCTTCAAGTGCATGCTTTAATTTACCATCTTTAAGTGGCTTTCCATAAGGTAAAGTGGAGTATCTAGCAGTGTTGTCTCCCTTCATCCTGCACCATGAGTCTTGACAGTTTGAATGGTCACCAAAAGGGTGCTTACATACAGCTTGCAGCCCTTCACATATACCATCTGGATTTCCAACATTTTGCGCCAGCATGTAATTAAAACACTTTACTATAAACTTTATGACCCTTGTGGTAAGGGCTGCATGGTGCTTTTGTAGAACATATAAAGCATTGCTAAGGGTTTTTCGGACATGGTTTTTGTCTGATCTTTTGGAGATATTATAATCAACAGTAGATCGGAGTCTTGCTATCGTGGAAGAATCATCATCACCAATAATTGCACGAGTTGTGATACCTTTATTTTTTATGGTTTGAACCATTTCAGCAACCATATCTGCCTCCATAGCTTTAGCCGAGCCGTCCCAATTTTTTCTGCAGTCATGCTCTGTTGGAGCTAGAAGGTTTTTCACACCACTTTCACACACCCTGCATTGCTTGGACCTCACAGCATAGCCAACAACTTTCCCTGTTTGACAACCTATCATTGTGCAGTGTCCTGCAACGAAAATCACATTAATGCTGCTGATACCATCAATGTTTTTATAATACGAAAACTCTGAATTAATGTTATAAGATGGTAACCACTAGGATAGATATTTTTGATTGATGTGCATGTACAATCAATAACAGTTTAAAGATGGCAGATATTTTACAGATCATATTCAGTGGGTTTTTTATGCCTAATTCACAATGCCAAAAAGTATACTTTTTTCACAATTATATCCAAAAAATTCACAATCTGAAAAAAACAGCAAAAAAACAGGCAGTAAGGATACTAGTCTTAATATAAGCTGGTGTCAAAACTAGTCTGTATTTACCAAAAACAAAACTTAAAACCAAGGGATATTAAACTGTGAAAATAAAAGTGAAAAAGTTTCTTTTTCTTCTGTTATAATAACGTATTGTTTCTAATTAGCGCTCCCCCTCTAATTAGCGCCCCAACCTAACTTTAAAAAAAGAATCTTACCTTGGGTGTAAAAGTGGTTAATATCCAAGAAAAGTGGTTAAAATCTAAGAAACAGTATACACACACTTATGAATTTAATTCCATATTTCAGTAACACAACATTTTTTAGCATTACATAAGGAAATTAAAATGTGTACTGGCTTACGAAAAGCGTTCTAATAAGCGCCGCCTTTCAGAGAATGTTACGCCCCCCCGGAGGCGCTAATTAGAAACAATACGGTAATTCACAATTTCTAGAAAAATGCCGCTATTTTTTACAATGGCACAGGCACAGGCTGCATTCACAAAACACATAAAAAAACACTGATATTACCAGATACTTCAGAAAGGCATAAAGAGTAAACTAGTTTAATAAGGTTAAATGACATCACTAGTTGGATAAAAAGATAGGATACTCGGTAAGAAAATTGATAGAAATTATGGATGCTCCCCGAAATGTATCCTCAAATTAACATATCGCCTTGTATCACCCGGCAGTTTTCAATTTGCAGTCCCATAAGTAGTTTTGAAGTTATGCTCCAAACAAGAATTCCAAGTATAAAAATACAAAGGGCAATTACTCTAATTTGAATGAAGATAAGAGTTACGGTTCTTGCACTCTGCACTTCCTGTAATTGCCTCGTATCACCATGTGAAGTTTCATTGTATTCCCATCAGTAGTTTTGAAGTTATGCTCCAGACAAAATGACTAAGTATAAAATACAAAGGGCAATAACTCTAATTTGAATGGTGACAGAGTTACGGTTCTTGCACTATGCACTTCCTCTCATTTCCCTCTATCATTGTGTAAAGTTTCATTGTATTCCCATCAGTAGCTTTGAAGTTATGCTCCGGACAAAAATTCTAAGTATAAAATTACAAAGGGCAATAACTATGATTTGAATGAGGACTGAGTTATGGTTCTTGCACTCTACACTTCCTCTCATTGCCCTCTACCAAAGTTTAATTTGCTATCCTTCAATACTTTTTGAGTTATGCTCCGGACGGATGGAAGGACGGACAAAGCGGCGATATGCTCCCCTGAAAATCATGTAAGGTCTTCTATATCCTATTGACGTGTATGAATAACGTGTGGATTTGCGATGGTACGCCATTGAATTAGTTCTAGTTCAGATTGAATTTCTATTATATCTTTCTTTGGGATATAACTTTTATTTTAGACGTACCTGAAAGACTGTCATATGACCTTCCACACCCTCTTTTCTGCCACCCTGCATCCACGCTCGCCTCTATCTCATTGCTGGCTCTGCAATAACAAGTATATAACAAAAATGCATTAAATAGATTTAATACTGATCTCATTTAAAAAACCTGTTCAAAACTAGAACTACCACTGAAGGTAAATACAAGGTTTCATAAATTAAGTAAATATGACATTAATATACTTTATTTATATTGTCATCCATTATTTACCATAATTATTAACTTTTCCAAGTAGGAATTTACTTAGCAGACAAAAAAACACTGACTACAATAGCCTTTGCGTCCATTGTAAACCCAGATCAGCCTGCAAGATTACAATGTCTGGCTGCTCATCAGTCATTTAACCAAAACACACTTTTTAAAATAAATGGTATGGTCTAAATATAAAGAAAGGACAGTCCATTATACATTCATAGCGGGCTAAGTGTTAAATATCTGTTAATTTTTTAATGTGAACAAAATTCTAAGTAAAACAAAGGTCCATAATTGAATTATTCTGTAAAATATTTTTGAAGAATCGAAAAACCGTTGATGCAGAGATACATCATATCATCGCCTGTGAACTGTATGGTAAGTGTAATAACAATCCATGAAAAGTTTTAAAGTGAAAGCCACATGAAGTTCAATATTGAGTGGAGCATTCTAAGTGATAGAAAGGGCCATAATTCTGAAATAAATGAAACAATCAATGAATCAGTTGGTATGTGTACAAGACGGTTTTGAACAATCAATTAGAAAATGTGTGAGAAAAAATGTGATAACATGTCATTATACAATATTAGAGAGTCAAACAAAGGGCCTTAATTCTGTAATAAATTAGGCTAATAAATTAGGCAATCAATCATGGGTGATGTAAAGGGACATAAGGTCATCAGCTGTTATGTGTACATGAAGTTTGGGAACAATCAATTTGAAAATGTTTGAGAAAAACTGTGTTAACAGATCATTATACAATATTAGAGTTTATACAACATTAGAGTGGAAAATTTTAAGTCAAACAAAGGGCAATAATTCTAATAAATTATATGTTTGTGTTTAGACCTTAAACATAGTCACAACGACCAAAACTCGTACCCTTCAAGGGAAACTTCTTCTTGTAAACACAGTTCTATGGACTCCTTTGCAACTTCTTCTATTGCATGACCAGTTTCTCTTAATCTGAAATGATAAAATGTATGTATGCAAAATGAACAGTATATATACAGTCAAACTTGCTGATGCGACCACGTGTATTAAGAGGCTGAGAAGTGAAATTTTAACAATTAAGAAACCCCGGTCAGTCGCTGCGCTCCTTCCCTTAGAGTTTTTGATTTGTTAAAATTTCACTTCATAGCCTCTAATACTTAGTGGAGACCAGGTGTGACCTATATTTTGTTGAAATTTACTCATTGACATTCATTTTGAATCTGATTTATCTACAGCTTCATATGAAGGCGTCAAGTAATTGATCAGATCATGTGCTAAAATCGGTTTGTCAAATTAAAGCTGTTAGCATCATGACAGGTTGGTTTCATGTGTCATGAAATTCTCCAAAAATCTGAATTGATGAAATAACTGGAGATAGGTTCCATTAAGGAGTATGAATTTACCGTAACAATAGAACAATGGCATTAAACTGAGTTTCTTTCCTGTAGAGATCCTTAAAAGAATAAAAATGTATCTTGAAATTTATATTAACTATAATCTCACCTTGCATCAAGCATATCATGACTAACTGGGGGGATATTCAAACATGCCAAAACACCGTTGATCTGTGTCACGCCCTGTCCACTATGCACAGTTGCTAAAAAAACAAATATCTGACACTGTAATTCATGTAACATTTGTGTCTGTTTTAAGAACAATGTAATTAATTTGCCGGTAGAAAAATGAAAATTATATGAAGTGCTTTAGCAACTTTGCGCTTATGGTAAAACCGCATACCGGTATTAAAATACAGAAAAAATGGAAGAATTGATTCACATGTGTTCTCTATTTATGCGGTTTTAAGTGCCATTAGTACATGTAAATGGAAAATTTACCATAAGTACCATAAGTGCTAAGCCGCTAAGACCAAATAAAAGATATGTGTGTTTCATGCTACATGGAAACCAAAAATAGGGTAGGTAGGTAGGGAAAATGCGAAATTATTTTTAATTTTACAGCCTGTATAGAACAGGAATCTCAGACTTATGAATTCAAATATGTTCAGGGTACAGAAAAAAAAAATGGGGTATGTAGGGTATCCTGAAACACGTGTTATTTTTTTTTGGCAAAATGCACTTCATGAAATTTGATAAATTACTATCAGCACAAATCCGTAAAAAAAAACTTGAATCAATTCTTGAATAAATATCTTTCAAATAGACATAACCTATATGTTTATTGCTGTATCTAAAACATAGCCAGCTCTTACTTTTTACCAAGGCAGAGCTCAAATATATAGCTAAAAGATCTACCAAGTCGTACATGTAGTTACGGCCATGATACTGGTTAGTCAGACTCCGACTTTGCACAAAGGCTGGAATCTGTGTACGTTTTATACCCTGGGATTGAAATGCTTCCCAGGATTTCTAATGTCAGAGAAGCACTGCTGGTATTTATACCAGAATGTTCCTGGACTAGCTCAAAATTGAAACAGGGGGTGAAACTATTGTGGCTCAATATTGACTATAATCCTGGGTCTTAAATGATATTTAACTAATGCACTCTAACAACAGACCTATCAACCAATTATCACAGCTAAACACCAGGCAACCACTCCTTTAAAACTTCTCTTGAGTCTGATAAGTCGTAAGAAACCAACGGTTAACCGTTTATAAGATGGCTTCGATGCCAGTATGAACAGTATGAAGTTGAGCAAGGATGAACATTTTAAATCAAAAATGTTTAACTTAACTCTGAATAACGTGAAAATGTGACACAATACCGCATGTTCGCATTTAAAAGAAGCTTACTGAATTAAGCGTTTATTACTTAGGAGGAAATAATCTTGTCTAATAAATAAACGAAGAAGTTTATTGTTGTCGTCTCGTTGACACCGTATATCAAAACTGTCTCGCCATTCGTAGACGTTTATTTTATGCACTAATTTTCTAATAACCAACAAAATGATTAATATTTACCTGTTGCTAGTTTGGTGTTCATTTCAAAAGTTTTCCCTTTTTTTTTCCCCGTTGAGATTTTGTTGAGTGCCTGGCAGTTAAGTTGTAGCACTTCACGGACAGCACGGCCGCCAGACCGAATGTCTGTATACCTATGCAATGGTGTAGATGAAGAGGACCACCACACGAAATACATGCCTTTAATCCGTCTGCTAAAATATCTAACTCTACCACTCGTCTGCCAAGTGTCCATTGTTCATGTGTATCGTCAGTTTTTACGAATTCCTCATGACCCAGAATTGAGATATCCGGCAAATTACTTGTTGATGAAGTCGAAGAAAAACTATGAATGGTCGTCCAGCGATTTCTGTATATTCCATTTCTGTTTCAAAGTATCAGATGCTTGTTTAATCTTATTTGAAGCTGATGTGCTAACGAATCTTCCTTTTAATCTATGATGCGGCATTGTATAATAATTTAAAACGGCAAACGTATCACGGTATGAAAATATGTAAAAAAAAAATACCGGCCGAAAAATATCAAAACATACTTTTAAATTTAATATGGCGCCATCTGTTAGACGACGTCCGATTGTCGTAATATTGAAATATAAAATACGTTATCAAGCATAGTTTTCAGATTATTTGTATATAAAATGAATTATATTAACATCAGTTCATTAAAATTTCTATAATAAACCAATATATTGTGATTTGTGGGCGAAACAGTTTACGACATTACCTAACGTATTACGTCATACGGCGCATGCGTATATTGACCAGCCAACCTCCTTAAACACTGTTGATTTAAAAAAAAAATGGATGATCGGAATATGTCTTACACACTGTTGAATCCTGTAATTTAACAACGAGTGGTTTGGTTCACAGGCGACAGTATCGGTGAACAAAACCACTTGTTTTACCGGATTCAACATTGTGAAAGAAAATATTCATATATTATACCATTAATATTATAACATGTGTGTTGTAACAAATGCTTATCCTTGGATAGTGCACTTGACCTTTTACCTAAAAATCAAACGATCATCCTCTTTCCACTGTCCACCAATGAAGTTTCATGAAATTTGCTTTAGGTAAGAGGAAAAACTGTGTGGGCAATACTTTTCTTTTTCCGTTCATGGTAACGGACCTTTCAAGTACTGACTTCAAAATAAACAGGGATTATCATTTCACCAAAGGCAGTGGAAGTATGAAGTTTTATGAAATTAGCTTCAGAAAGTAATAAAGAGTTTGATTGCGGACACGATTTTTCATGATCAAGTCACTGTGGCGTTGACCTCAGATTTATTGACCTCAATATTAATAGGGATCATACTCTTACCAAAGGCAGTCAAACCATGACGTTTGAATATATCAGGGTGATATTGACCTTTGACCTATTAACCTCAAAATCATTCATGAGATTTGCTTTAGGGAAAGTGGACTTAAGTTTACAATATTTTACATTATCATGTCACGGTGACAATGACCTTTGACCTAATGACCTCAAAATCAAAAGGCATCATTCTCTCACCAAATGCACTCAAACCATGAATTTTGCTTCTGGGGAAGTGGACAGTGCAGACAAGGTTTTTCATAATCATTATTGGGTCACGGAGCCCTTGACCTTCAATATTTGATATGCACATACTGATGCTTCGTACAAAGTTTCGTCAAAATCCAACAAGTAGCGCAGACAAGATTTGTGACGGACGAACGGAAAGGCCAAATATAATCTGTCTCACCTACAAAGACATACTTATAAAGACAATATGTTAGTTCATATGTATACTTTATTAAGCAAATAATTGAGCAAACATAAACTTCATCATTGACTCTGGACAGTGGTGTACATGGAGTCTTCTTCCACATGACGTGCAGACTGAAAGAAAAGAAAGACATAGAATAAAAAGTTAATATAAGTCGAGCAGAGTATTCAATTTGAATCAGGTGTTGCGAGGAGGGGGGGTGGGGGGAGGGGGGCTAGGGCATGTTTAGGGGAATGGGACAGTTTACAATTTAATTATTGTTTAACGCCTCATCAACACGTTGTTTAGGTTATTTCGAGCCGCCCCAAAGAGAGGAGGAAATATACATAGGCATCCAGGAACCCTGCCCTACGCTTGTTAACGATTAGATACCTATGGTTCTTTAACGTGCATGTAGGACAGACTCCGATAAAAGGACCATCCGGTTTACGTTCCCATCAGACGAACGGGGCTAGCATGACACATCGAATTAACCCAGTGGCGCCAGTAAGAATTGAATCCGTGTTCACTGGATTCAAAGCCGATATGCTATAAACGTCCCTTGACCAAAACTGAGTAAATGGCACATCAACATGGGGAGAAAACATTAATATACAACTATTTATTTTCTCTCTCAAAACCTGGTGATGCCCCTAGTTTTAGAAATAAAACATGATAAAATAGGGCAGTTGAGAAGACACTTTTGTAGATGTGTGGTCTGTTCTGATGTGAAAATGTGTAAAACAGACACAAGATTAGAAATTTGCTCTGTGTCCCTTTAATAAATTGGGGACCCATCACATAGACCATAATCATATTGTAATTAGTTGATGTTAAAGGGACACAGCAATCTTGAAGTATTTATCAAGCTTTAACATTAGCATCTCCATTTGTTAACCTTGTAACATTTTAAATTTAAACCTGCTTGCATTAAAAGTTATTTTTGTCTTCGTTATTCTATCAAATATATTATAGGTGCACTATTATCAACAGTAAGTAATGTGTAAAACAATTTCTTCTGAACTATTCTAATAAATAATATTTATGATGCACAAATGCAAACTATGCAGAAAAATTAACCGAACTCCAGAGGTTTTAAACAAATAAAAACTGCCTAGTGTACCTTTAACACAACCTGTTTTCGCATGTATCCAGTACATGTAGTTTACACGAGCTCATATGACAATCACGCTGCATTATCACTGAATTTTTTTTTTACTCTAACTTTGAACAGCACCGTGCAAGCATAACACAAGCTCCATTTAAAGAACTACACAAGTGCAAACAATTTTTTAAAAGGCTCTCACCTCCATATGATCCAATGGCATTTAATACGGCTTGATATTCTGAAGTCGTCAGTATCAATTCACTTAGAGCTGCTCAAGGTCACGATTCACATTTGAGGCCTTTCTGAAAACAACATCAATCCAATGTCAATGATCAAACAGACATAGTTTATCCTTTGTTATACATAATGTAACATATTTAAAAAAGAAAAGATAAAAGAAGAACTAAATTAAATAAAGCATGGATACTACTTGTGCTCAATAACACGGTTAATGTAATAAAAACATCTCTCATCATTCATTATACATGTAAAATATAATGTAGCCTAACTGGAGATCCATTAAAATCATTGTTCCACTTTCACAGCATATTTCCAGCCCATGGAATAGTCATTTCTTTTGAGACACATTGGAGGCAAGCGTAGTAGCTCCACCTCCTTAAAGGCTTTTAAGTGAAGTGTACTTTCTCGAAACTGCGTTGTTTATTTCGCAACAGAAAGTATGTAATAAATGAAAATAAATGTCAATTCAAAATCACTTCCTTGCCTCAAAACTTTACTGTACATAAATATGAATCTGACCGATTTCAGTCAAATGTCTATGGCAGTTTACATTGTTTCAATGGTAGTTGTATCGGGTTATGTATTCACGAATGTGCGAAAAAATGGGAATAACATAACGATATAGAGACAACGCTAACAATTTACATTCATGCATCTGAGGGGTGAGGTGGGGGGGGGGGGGGGTTCTAGTTTCCTTTCCCCTCCTTGTTTTCGGTATGCAAGTTCCATCTACCCCCACACCCCAATCTACCGTACTTGGGTGGGAGCGGGGTGCTGGGGACATTGATAGCATTTCTACTAGTAAATGTTTTATTTCACGAAACGTTCTACAGTTTACTGTACATCCAGTTACTGGAAAGATCGGAGTACACGAAAAATATGAACTTTCTATTAAACAGTATACGCCACTTTTTTAGGCACTATATTTCGCTAATGTCTAAATATGTACGATCTAAAAGTGGTGTGTACTGTTTATTAACAAACACATTTTAATGACAAAACAAATACCTTGATCATGGACCTCTAGCAGCAGACAGTAATCCCAAATCCAATTTGACCAACATGTCAATTTCACGTGTCAAGTTATGTCACGGTGACCTGTCAGTCACCAACACTGCATCGTGTTGACACATAATGGGACGTTATTTCGTCCGGTAAGGTATTAGTTTTTACATTATCTACGGTATGAAACACTGTACGCGTGTTGTTTGACTCCATAGGTTCCCGTAGTGCTCGCCGACGCAGCGCGCCCAATTTCGGGTGTAAAAAAATGGCGTCTGTTTTAATTGAAAATTCGTAAAATAGTCCGTAAAATACAAAGAAATAGTCCATGTTCGCGGAGTTAAAATGCGAACAGAACTGATATGTTATAGGTCCGTGGCGTTCCTACTGCTCCGCTCCTGAGAGAAAAGATCGCACTGGTGACAGTCATGGTGGCGTTATACTCTATATAACAAATAATATACATAACAAACGTAAGCATGACCTTGAACCGTTAGGTATTGAATGTATATGGGTAGAAATCTTCATGAAGCACAAACACATTCTTTTCGGATTATTTTAAAGACCACCCAGTGCAGATAATGTTCACAATTCCATTATCGAAAATTCAATCCGCCTTGCAGTGGATACAAACATCAACGACATAATTATTATTCGTGATTTAAACTTTAATACGAACCATGCTAACTCCTGTCGAAGACTAGCTTCTATTTGTGAGCAATTCTCACTATATCATGCATAAACGAACCAACTCATTTTAAAGAAAATTCATCTTCAACAATTGACATTATTTTGGTTAATAATAAAGACAGTGTCTTACAACAAGATATTCGATATCCCTGCCCAATATTTGGTATTCTCAAATTCAAAGAGCAAACTATTAAATCCTTCACTAGGCATATTTGGAGTTATGATAAGGGAGATTATTATATTTTGAGACATCTGGCCCAAACTACTGACTAGACTATGTTCTACGATAACACTTTTAATGTACATGCAAACAGGATAACCGAACATATACTCAGCAAAAAAAAAAAGTATCCACTTTGTTTTCCTGCAAAATCTGAGACAGTAAGAAAGAACTAACAATTGTAGCATGATTTTCTTTTAATAACATCTTTGTTTGATGTTCACACGAAATATACCGAATGATAAAAAAAATAATCGCGCTTTAAAAACATAGGTGTGAAAACGAAATTAACAAAACTTAAAAAATGTAAAGGTAACGACAATAGCACAGATTCAACAGTCTAAGTCGATTCAAATACACAGAAAAGTATTGAAAACCTCGCTAATATCTCATGTGTCCACCGTTACACCGAATACACGCAAGAATGCGACGTCGCATGCTTCTGAAGTAACGACTGACGAATTCTACAGCTAATGTGTTCCATTCGCGGACAAGTGCTGCTGCAAGGTCCTGAACACTTTGGATAATGTCCTCCTGACGTACACGACGTCCCAAATATGCTCGATGCTTCGTCAGTCGTTACGTCAGAAGCATGCGATGTCGCATTTTTGAGTGTATTCGGTGTAACGGTGTACACATGAGATATTAGCGAGGTTTTGAACATTTTTCTGTGTATTTGAATGGGCTTAGACTGCTAAATCTTGCTATTGACGCTAATGATTACATTTTTTAAGTTTTGTTAATTTCGTTTTCACACCTATGTTTTTAAAGTTTGATTTTTTTTTTTAAGTATTTGGTATATTTTGACGACATTTTGTGTGAACATCAAACAAAGATGTTATTAAAAGAAAATCATGCTACAATTGTAAGTTCTTTCTTACAGTCTCAGATTTTGCAGGAAAACAAAGTGGATACATTTTATTTTTGCTGAGTATATAATTAAACTTTCAACACAATGCATCCCAAACAAACTGGTTCGGATCAAACCTAACGATCTGCCATGGATCACTTCATCTATAAAATGTTTGATTAGAAAACGAAAGCGAGCCTATCGTAAAGCCAAACGTATACATACACCAGCCCTGTGGGCTAAATTTCGTAAACTTAGAAACGAAACAATTGACTTCATTCGGAAAAACAGAGCCAACCACTTCCAAATATTGTCAGAAAAACTCAAAACTGAAAATCATTCTTCATAAAACTGGTGGTCAACGTTAAAATATCTTTTGTCGTCAAACCGCAAAGAATCCTTACCCACATTGTATCATAACGATTCTATTGTTACAGATGACGTTGACAAAGCTAACCTATTAAACGACTTCTTTCGAAATCAAACTCTTATAAATGATGATTATGTTCAAATTCCCGTCTTACCCGCCGTAAATGAGTCAACACTTAGTTCCATTGAACTGTGTCCACTGGAAGTCAAGCAAATCTTAGAGACCCTATCTTTCGGTAAAGCTGTAGGTCCTGATTCAATTAATAACCGTATTCTTAGAGAACTAGCTACTGAACTCGCTGAACCACTATGTTCCTTAGTTAATCAATATCTTAACGATAGTTGTGTTCCATCAACTTGGTAAGAAGCCCACGTCTGTTCAATTTTCAAATCTGGCGACCGATCTGTTGTTTCTAACTACAGACATATTGCACTCCTTTGTACTATTGAAAAGGCTTTGGAGAAAAACATCTTTAAACACGTTTGTATTTTTTTTTCAAACAAATAACATTTTAACTGCACTGCATTCTGGATTTGTTCCAGGTCACTCTACAATTAACCAACTTGCATACCTATATAACCTTTTCTGTCAATCCCTGGATTCTGGAAAGGAAATTCGGGCTATTTTCTATGACATTAGCAGAGCCTTTGAACGTGTTTTGCACAAAGTACTCTTAGTTAAACTAAAGGCCGCTGGTATCACTGGAAAGCTTTTAAAATGGTTTGAGAATTATCTTAGTGATAGAAAACAACTCGTTGTTATACCAGATGTTCAATCTGACTGGAATAAAATTAAAGCCGGTGTCCCCCAAGGCTCTATCCTAGGACCACTTTTATTCCTTCTCTACATAAATGATATTGTTATAGATATCAATTTATCAATTCAAATATTCGCCTTTTTGCAGATGATACAGGTCTATTTATTGTAGTTGATAATCCAATTGCTGCTGCAAATACACTTAATTATGACCTACTGAAAATTTCGGCATGGGCAGATAGATGGCTTGTTAAATTTAAACCAACCAAAAACGAATCTCTTCAAATTTCACGAAAAGTCAATTTTATTAACCACCCTCCGGTATTTATGTATAACAAAGTGATAACTGAAGTTGAGGACCAGAAGCACCTTGGCCCTTTCCTGTCAAGTGATTTATCCTGACACAAACACATTGAATACATTCAATCAAAAGCATGGCTGAGAATTACCATTATGAGAAAGCTAAAGTACTCGCTTGATAGAGTGTCATTAGAAACTATTTATACTTCCTTTATCAGACCTATTTTAGAATACGGTGATGTACTGTTCGATAACTGCACACAATATGAAAAATATGACTTAGACAAAATACAAAATGAGGCTGCTCGTATAGTAACCGGAGCAACGAAACTTATTTCCATTGAAAACTTCTACAAAGAAACTGGTTGGGACACTCTCGGAGACAGGCGTCGAAAGCACAAACTGGTTATGTTTTATAAAATGATAAACCACCTAACTACAAATTTCCTCTCTGAACTTGTTCCACCTTCAGTAGGTAATTCTTCCAGGTATAACTTACGTAACTCCATAGATATCCAAACTATCAATGCTCGAACAAACTACTACTGTAACTCTTTTCTCCCCTCCGTCATTCGTGAATGGAATGAGCTAAGTGAAGACTCACGACAAGCCGAACCAGTTTGCTCATTCACACATTCACTGAACAGTCAAATTAATAAAATTCCAAAACACTACCAGTTCGGAAAAAGAAACCTTCAGATATTGCACACAAGACTACGTACTAACTGCAGCTCCCTTAACAATGATCTGTTTTCCAAAAACATGGTTGATTCAGCTTGTTGTTCCTGTGGTCGTGTAGAAAACGCTGAACACTACTTCTTCCATTGCAATAAGTACAGCGATACAAGAAACGTTCTCATGAATTCATTACCACGTTTACCAAATGTTACATTGAAAAAACACTGCACTTTGGAGATCAAAATGTAGCAAACGATGCAAACGTTCGTATTTTTGACGCAGTTCATAATTATATTAAAAACTCAAAACGTTTTAACTTGTAAATCGGTTCCTTCCTTTATTAAATTCTTTAAATGGTACATCCCTACCCCGTACTGCATTGTGTCGTCCCCAATCTCCCCATTTACATTTATATTCTTCACTTAAGATTTATAATTCTCAAATATATATTTTTATATTTCATTCATTTTGTCTATTTGAATGATGAATTCTCAAGATCTGTTTTATTAATTTTGTTCCTTTTGTTTGTTCTGTTTATTTCATTTTCTATTGTATTTAAGTGCTACTTCATCTTATCATGTTTGCTAAGAATGATTCTAGTATCAGTTCATTAATGTAGCTTTTACTGTTTTCATACTTCCAGCTTATATATTGTAAACATATCGACTAACTACTGTTTATTATGCCATCAACCGTGTACAATTAATTCCATACATAGGAGAAGAACATCATATGTATTATTTTTTGTTCTAATCCTTTTTCTGCTATTGTGTACAGATTCCATGCTGTAATAATAATGAGAAATAAAATATGTTTAAACCAACGTTATCGGAGATTGTTCCCTTACTAGCATGGCAGCATGTGCTTTATCATTGTCGGATATGGTTCCCTTACAAGGATGGCACCAAGTGCTTTATCATTATCTGAGATGTTTCCCTTACTATCATGGCACCAAGTGATTTATCATTAAATGAGATGTTTCCCTTACTATCATGGCAACAAGTGCTTTATCATTAAATGAGATGTTTCCCTTACTATCATGGCACCAAGTGCTTTATCATTAAATGAGATGTTTCCCTTACTATCATGGCACCAAGTGCTTTATCATTAAATGAGATGTTTCCCTTACAAGGATGGCACCAAGTGCTTTATCATTATCTGAGATGTTTCCCTTACTATCATGGCACCAAGTACTTTATCATTAAATGAGATGTTTCCCTTACTATCATGGCACCAAGTACTTTATCATTAAATGAGATGTTTCCCTTACTATCATGGCACCAAGTGCTTTATCATTAAATGAGATGTTTCCCTTACTATCATGGCACCAAGTGCTTTATCATTAAATGAGATGTTTCCCTTACAAGGATGGCACCAAGTGCTTTATCATTATCTGAGATGTTTCCCTTACTATCATGGCACCAAGTACTTTATCATTAAATGAGATGTTTCCCTTACTATCATGGCACCAAGTACTTTATCATTAAATGAGATGTTTCCCTTACTATCATGGCACCAAGTACTTTATCACTGTCGGAGATGGTTACCTTACAAGCATGGCACTAAGGTGCTTTATAATTGTCAGAGATGATTTCCTTAGTAGCATGGCACCAAGGTGCTGTATCATTGTCGGAAATGGTTCCTTTACTAGCATGGCACCAAGGTGCTTTATCATTGTTGGAGATGGTTCCCTTACTAACACGGCACCATGGTGTTTTAACACTACCGGAGATGGTCCCCTTACTAGCATGGCACCATGTGCTTCATCATTAATGTGGATGATTCCCTTTCTAGCATTGCACCATGCGCTTTATCACTACCGGAGATCGTTCCCTTGCTAGCATGGCACCATGTGCTTTATCACTACCGGAGATGGTTCCCTTACTAGCATGGCACCATGTGCTTTATCACTACCGGAGATGGTTCCCTTACTAGCATGGCATTATGTCCTTTATCATTGTCGGAGAAGTTTCTCTAACTATCATGGCAGCATGTACTTTTTGAGTATCGGAGATGGTTCCCTTGCTAGCGTGACACCAAGTGCTTTATCAATCTGGGAATTTTCTCAACTTCAACCGAAGTATGCAGAAAAATGTCAAAGTACTATTAAGCTACTTGATAAATTTTGTAGTAAAAACTATTTATCATATTGCTCTAAATGTAACTGCATAATTGTTGCTGTGTCAACTCACTTTATTCTTGAATGTCGTGAAACGGAACTGATTCGACTGAAACTATGGACGTTACTTTACAACATTTTAGGTGTTGATATTTACCTAAGTGTATTAACCTAGATCCTAGGTTGCAGATAATTGCAATGTTTAATGGCATGAGACCTCTAATAAACGACAACGAAAAGAACAATATTTGAGGGTTATAATAAATGCCTTCCACTCAATCTTGACTTGTTAACAATTGAATAACTGTATACTATTTGCAACTAGCTTAATTAATTAACCAGGGCAGTTTACCATAGGTCAGCAATGGTGGCTTATTTTAATAAAACTATTAAAATGATTATGAAACGAAACATTTTTACTCTTATGTAAAGACGATGTTTATATTGAGTTAGTATTACATTCGTCTCTGTTTACCCTGTAATGGGCTTATTATTCTCATCGTTAACTATCGTTAACTGATAGGTTCAAAATAGGTGTATGTAGAAAAAGATATATACTCCCGTAAACTTATAGTGGGACATTTATTTTTTGAGTGAAAATGCAGTTTTTGTGTGTGTTTATGTATATTTCAAAAATCCCCCCAAAAAGTCCCTAATTTAAGCTACTGTGTACTTTTTTGTAGAGTTTTACACATTAATTATTCTTATACAACACATATTATATATTTTGCATGGAAACTTTTTTTTCTTTTTTCTGTTTTTTTTGGTGGTGAATAATACAATCACATTGGTAACACTGACCGTCAGTAAAGTGTTTACATTTACTGGGACTTCATGTCTTCACAAAAAAATGGGTATCTATGTAATTGCTTAATTGAAGTCAGTTTTTGAAAAAATAATTAATAGTAGAGTCATCAATTGAATTGCAACTATTAAAAATCCGTGGTGGATTTATAGGCATATATATATGTACTTGTAGTAATATTACATAATATGTTAAGCATTAATGTTAAGCAAATGCATTTTTGATAGGTCATTGTCGTCTTATTCAGATATGTGTTATGCTATTACCTTTCATAAGTTTGGAAGTTCTTGTGTTTTTTGTAAATAAATTATGCAAAATCTCAAATATAATATAAAGAAATAATAATAAATTCATATAACTTCTGCAAGTAAAATATGATGATGGTTTCACATCTTGTAATGTATCGGAATAGGGTCACGGAGGCGGGATCTTGTAGGTAGGGTCACGGAGGCGGGATCTTGTAGGTAGGGTCAGTCCCGGTCTAGGGTCACGGAGGCGGGATCTTGTAGGTAGGGTCAGTCCCGGACTAGGGTCACGGAGGCGGGATCTTGTAGGTAGGGTCAGTCCCAGTCGTTCGAACTCTTTGTGATCTTTGTTGATACAGTCGAATGCGAGATATATAGTTTTACATAAAAGAAAGATAAATGCTTTCTTATTAATGCATATTCCATGTTCCAATTGCACGTGTAGTATTTAATTAATCTCTTTAAAATAGCAAATAAAGAGAATAAATAAAAGCTCATTTACAGTTTGTTGGTACATGTAATGGCGAATTTTTGAATCTTAAATACCTAATCATTACTATTACCTTGTAATTACTCACTCCGTAAATAAGAACGTTCTTGTATCATACAAGTATATATGTTTCTAATCATAATCATTTGCTGCTTGTTATTTTCTTGTATATGGTGTCAGACCTGTCAGGAAGTACTACTTAGGGGTAGGCTTAGCTTTTGAGTCATTACTTCAATTTTGTCTCTTTTTTTCTGGCATTTTATAGCCAAACTGTATATTTTATTGGACATTGTGCATGTAAATGAGCTCCAAAGCAGCATTATGGTCTATTTTGTGCATCAAAATTGTTGGAATTTAACAGAATGTCTGTTTCTCCATGAAAAATGAAGAAATGTCATGCATTAGTGATTTTGATATCTACATTTCACATTATGTGTATATTTTAGTTTGGTATATAGAAGGCAATGTTTGAAAACTTTACTTGATGGAAATATACTAAACGATTCATTTATTTTGGCATTTTTTCTAGTTGTGTATAACGCGTCTTAAACTCCTTGATTTCTATTAGCCGAATGGTTCTTTGCATGCAGAAATTGAACCGAAAAGATAATAGGTCCTTGCAAAAGCATCTGATTTTCCATTCGGTCAACCTTAATGGTCAGTTAGATGTATTCGATAACTATTTTTGACAAATGTCGCGACTCATTAAGGTGTCAGACCAGTCATAAAGTACTTCCGGGTAGTAGGGTGCTGAAATAGTTCCTTGAAAGAATCCAAAGTTTCTAGTTTGCATGTGTTTTTCCCAAGATTAGTTTCTATTTCATTGTTAAATCTAACCTGAGGTTAAAGTAGTATGTCTGTTGTCATGAATAGTAAGTATTTTACATTGTTTGTCAGGATTATTTCTTTGGAGAGTATGAGCACAGAGGTTAGGTAGAGATGTGGCTTTGACAGATGTTTATTTCAAAATACGCATGGCGTGAATAAATGACGCGAAATGTTGAAAAGCTGAATCGGTGTTTTATTCCAATTATTGGACCGTTTGCTAGCCAAATGTGTTTAATACACAGAATAAAAGTGTATTTAAGCGAACGAATGTTGTGAAACTTGTGACTGATCTCCAAATATAGCCTATATTGCATTGTGTTCAATGGGCTGATTTTCACCGGTCTGACACCGTATTACATCATTTCGGTGATGGTTCCCTTACTAGCAGGACATCAAGTGCTTTCTTATTATCGGAGGTGGTTTCCTTACTAGCATTGAAACAAGTGCTTTATCATTATTTGAGATGTTTCCTTTGCTAGCATGGCACCATGTGTTTTAATTGATAATTGATATAAATGAGATACCATTTCTACGTTTTCTGTGTTCGCATAATTGAAAATGGTAAATCGTTGTTTTTAGTGTATTTGAGTTAATTGTTTGTTCGTCTGCAGTTTCCATAAATCAATGTATTTAATTCAATCTACATTTAGTCTGCAAATAGTTTCGACATGTTTTTGATTCAAGATATTGACTAAATGAGGCAATTTTACTAATAGAAAAATGCGGCGATTCACCATAAAGACCGAGAGGGAACGAACACACAATTAGTTTTGATGTCAAATTAATAAAGACCGAGAGAGAACGAAATACAATTAGTTTTGATGTCAAATTTATATTCCCTAGCCTAAAAAATGATTAATGTGATGTGTTTTCACAATCACATTTCTGTATAATCAACAAGACGTCCATTTTTATCCAATTTAAAATTCGAGTTACAATTGCCAGATTGTTTTTCGGGCGATTTGACAATGGGATAACATATTCAAAGTAATTGGTCGTAAAATACAATTGTATTCACGTTTGCGATATGATCGAATATATACTAGAGGGAAAAAGAAACGCAACTCGGGAATTTCCGCTATATAATGTATATACTGCAGACCTTAATTCCATTTTATATATATATATTCCAGAGAAAGATGTTTTGTAAAAAAAAAAGAGAAGGTTTTCACCTAGTTTGAGAAAGGACAAAACTGTGCTGCTGTAAGCTTTTTATATCAATTACTAAACGTTGAAGCTACAACATTTGGCATGTTATATGTTATAAGGGCAGAATTACGCTACAAAACGTTTATCAAAACTCTATCCAGGTGTTCAGGTCATATACTAATGTATATGTGCGGATTAACAGTAGAATTTGTTCACAGGTTCTTAAAATACCCGTGGATGAATATGCGTAAACGGAATTATGAGTTGGTATCTCTTAACTCGACGCTCCCGTTTTTGGGTTTGGCCTGGCTGGTTTTAGCCGTTCATCATATTGTGTATATAGATTATTATTTTTTTTTATTTTTTTTTTTAGTTCCCAACACCGATACAGCAACCTGCGATTAAACATTGCCTTCCATATGTAGCAAACTATTTTATCACATAACATGTGTTGTGGGAGTGTAATAACACCATTCAATATTTTCGATATTCCACTAGTGGTATAACATAACGTTAATGACGTCATGGACACGTTAATGTACATTTTCTTACGTAATGTGAAGTTATAAGTTATGTAATAAATATAACCTAACATTTGTTCTCATTCATTATTGAATTTATTAAACTCGTTAGCAAAACTGATAAAAAATCTCGGCAAGAGCCTTGCATTATATCATTTTGCCAACTCGTTTAATAAATTCAATAATGCATGAGTACTCATGTAAGATCCTCTATGTATAGAAACAGTGTTTACTTTTGGAAATCTATGTTGGAACACCAACTGCAGAACGGTCAGACATGCTAATTTTAATTTGTATTCGTCCAGGAATTGCGCATTTGCGAGAACATTTATCGTAAAAGCTGAATTTATGACTCCAAGCTACTGACATTAAACAGTTAATCATTTCAGGATTTATGCTTTATCTTTAAAAGTGGTAAAGTGGCTCTTTTTAATTAACATCATAGACGTTGAGTTAATATTTGCAAATCTGATAATGTGTACGCCATGCATGGTTGTTGATAACTGCTTCTTCTGTGTACGCCATGCATGGTTGTTGATAACTGCTTCTTCTGTGTACGCCATGCATGGATGTTGATAACTGCTTCTTCTGTGTACGCCATGCATTGTTGTTGATAACTGCTTCTTCTGTGTACGCCATGCATGGTTGATGATAACGGCTTCTTCTGTGTACGCCTTGCGTGCATGTTGATAACTGCTTCTTCTGTGTACGCCATGCACGGTTGATGATAACGGCTTCTTCTGTGTACGCCTTGCGTGTATGTTGATAACTGCTTCTTCTGTGTACGCCATGCATTGTTGTTGATAACTGCTTCTTCTGTGTACGCCATGCATTGTTGTTGATAACTGCTTCTTCTGTGTACGCCATGCATGGTTGTTGATAACGGCTTCTTCTGTGTACGCCATGCATGGTTGTTGATAACTCCTTCTTCTGTGTACGCCATGTATGGTTGTTGATAACTGCTTCTTCTGTGTACGCCATGCATTGTTGTTGATAACTGCTTCTTCCGTGTACGCCATGCATTGTTGTTGATAACCGCTTCTTCGTAGTTCGCCATGCATGGTTGTTGATAACTGCTTCTTCTGTGGTCGCCATGCATGGTTGTTGATAACTGCTTCTTCGGAGTGCCTTATCATTATTTGACAAGACCCATTGCCTTAGCATCGTACGTAACATCGGGAAAACCAATGTATCGGAGTCTATACGCAACAAACCGAATGGATAGTAAGAGAAATGTAGGGTCGTGACAGCTCGGTTATGACTGTGCTTTATTCGGTATCGGTATTCGTCCGCATTTTCTTTTGACGCGTTTTTTGTCAGCACTGCGCTTTTTGTCAGCACGGAGCTTTTTGTTAGCACGGCACTTTTTGTCAGCACGGCGCTTTTTGTCAGCATGGCGCTTTTGTCAGCACGGCGCGTTTTGTCAGCACGGTGCTTTTTGTCAGCACGGCGCTTTTTGTCAACACGGCGCTTTTTGTCAGCACGGCGCTTTTTGTCAACACGGCACTTTTTGTCAGCACGGCACTTGTCGTCTTGTAGCCACTCAATGGATTGTAAGCCGAGTTCAAAATATTTTGCGGAGCATAGAGACAGGTATCATTCGAAAGGGTAATATCTTACCTTTGTCGTGGTACCCGTGTTCTGTCCGGATGTTATATGTGACAGGGGTAAATTGAAGTCAAATGTGATGACCCTTTCCAGAATATTTAATTGAAAAACAATGTACATTTTTGAAAGCCATTATTATTTTGTTTATGCATGAAGAATATTTCGGTCATAAGTTAACATAAGTAAAAGGCTCAGATGTCAGCAATGTACCGTGATAATTCTTTGTTCGTCATCCGTCCTTCCGCCATTTGCTGTCTGTCCGGACGAACATGTATTAGTCACTGTCGAGTTCCAAATATTGCGAGCATATCACTCGAAAGGGTATTCTCCCGCCTTTGTCGTGGTACCCGTGTTCAGTCCTGATTTTTGATGTAATCGGGGTATATTGAGTTCAAAGGTCATGACCCTTTTCCACACTAATTAATCCGTCTCGTCCGCCGATTTGCCGTCTGTCCATACGTAATATGTTGACCAATCGACGAATTTTGAGTCGAATTCAACATTTTGAGCGTATCATTGAGACATGTATCACTCGAAACGCTATTTACTTGCCTTTATCGTGGTACACGTGTTTAGTCCGAACTGATTTTGAATGTTACAGGAGTAAATTCAGGTCACCGGTCATGACTCTTTCGCGTATTATCACACATGAGCCAGATGCTTAGAGAAAGACTCAGAGATGTACTAGTATATCGTGAACACTCTTCGTTGGGCGTCCGTCTGTCCGTCCACTCATCATCCATCTCTCTGCCATTTGTCTTGCCAGGAGAGTTTTTTCTTCTTCTTTAAACGGCTTTTTCTCAGGAACAGTTTTGCCGTTTCTGACCAAATTTCGCACGGGTGATCCTGATATAATTAGTTTCAAGTTTTTTTATAAGATAAGGTCAGTGCGACATTCAAGATGGCCACCATTACTAAAAATAGTTTATATCTTAAAACATCTTTAGTTTGCTCAAGAACTGATGAACAGATTTCGATAGTTTTTGCTCAGAAATGATTCCTAGGTATTGGACCATCAAGCTAGTTCAAAGTCCCATGTATAGGGATTTCGCATGTTTCCCTATAATACTTATATATGAAAAGAGTCCTTACAAAATATCTTCTCTAAAACCACATGACACTTAGGTTTTATATATAGCGTGTTAAATCATGAACCTGAGGTCATATCTGGTCTGCCTCCAGGAGTCACGGGTATTTTATAGAAACATACAATTTTGAAATGTGTTCTAATTACTTATTTATTCTATCGTTCGTTCGCTGTTCGTTCGTTCGTGCATTCGTGCATTCGTGCATTTGTGCATTTATTCGATCATTCATTCATTTATTCATTTGTTTGTTTGTTTGTTTGTTTGATAGTTCGTTCGCTATTCGTTCGTTCACTCACTCATTCATTCACTCACTCACTCTCACGCTCTCTTGTGTACGTTCGTTCGTTCGTGTACGTTCGTTCGTTCGTTCGTGTACGTTCGTTCGTTCGTTCGTGTTCGTTCGTTCGTTTGTTCGTGTTCGTTCGTTCGCGTTCGTTCGTTCGCATCGTTCGTTCGTTCGTTTGCGTGCGTGCGTCCGTCCGTCCGTCCGTGCGCACGTCCTTCGTTCGTTCGTTCGTTCGTCCGTCCTTTCGTTCGTTCGTTCGTTCGTTCGTCCGTCCGTCCATCCGTCCGTTCGTTTGCTCGTTCGTTCGTTCGTTTGTTCGTTCGTTCGTTTTTTATTCGTTCGTTCGTTCGTTTGTTTTTTGTTTGATCGTTCGTTCGTTTGTTCGTTCGTGCGTGCGTGCGTGCGTCCGTGCGTGCGTGCGTGCGTCCGTTCGTTTGTTCGTTCGTTCATTTGTGTGTTCGTTTGTTCGTTCGTTCGTTCGTATACTTGTTCGTTCGTTCGTTCGTTCGTTCGTTCGTTCGTTCGTTCTTTGTTTGTTTGTTCGTTCGTTCGTACGTACGTTCGTTCGTTCGTTCGTTGATTCATTCAAACATATCTTTACATAATTGATATATAGAGGATAGTTGTTGTTTTGGAGAGAATAACAGATTTTATTTCAAAACTTTATATTTTTGCGAATACGAAGCATGAGTGAAAATATTGAAAGTTGATCACTTCGAGATGAAATAAAAACTGTTATTCACGACAAAACAACACATTTTATTTTTATTTTATGCTTTATAATCAAAGTGCAGACAAATAAATACAAAATAAACGACGCCATTGGCTTAGTATAATACAACTGCTGTTTTTAATTATGTCACTTACACCAAATGTTTCCTTAACAATATTCATTAATAATGGTTTACGTCTAAACTATAACAGTTTCCACAGAATATGGACATATTGTTTCAATTTGCCAATCTTTAACTTCTAAAGACATTTTTTTAATTTTAATTTATCCTAACTCGTTCAGCATAGGTTAGATAATTTGTTAAAAAACAAAAAACAAATCTCTAGTTTTCACTCATTTCTGTTTTTCCCAAACCACCCACATTTCTTATATGTGATACTACAAATTAATTTAAGGCACTGGGATATGTGGATTAAGCACCAACACGTCGAGAAGAAGAAAATGCTCGGTAGGGAGAGATTTGCATTTAAAATATTAAACAAAAGAAGTTTTGTAGATTTAGGACAATGACAATGACAATTCTTTATTGAGTAATCTTGGCCACCGGCCCATATTACAAACAGTTGTTACGAATTTAGCGATAATGTAACCTCGGTCTATGACACGTTCTATTCAACGATTTTCTAAGATGGTGGTATTTGCGGCAGAAGAATACATGTTTGATATTTCAATTATATCATATGTGTAAGTTAATCCCGAATAGTGTGCATATCTCCAAAAATCACATTGAGTACCGCGTTGGCTCTTGATAGTTCAGCAAAATATATTCTTGACGTTAACGTTAACTGGCATCGTCGTCAACGTCGGAACCCACGTTTGATTGATTACGTTATCACTCCATTCATCGTGATGAAACGCGAGGTCAGACGATGACTCCTTGTTCAACAGACTCAAATGTTACAATAAAAAAGACAGTTGTTCCTTTAATACTAGTGAGCTGACATCCCACGTATGCTATTTTTTTAAAACAAAACGCATGGCATTTTCCCCATAGTTTACGGCTCAAACAAAATTGTAAAAGCAATAGTCACATATGCTGTGTTTTTCATAGATACCAGTAGTTTTTATTAGAATTGCGACACAATGTAAATGTATCATGAAATATAAAATCAAAACAAATAAAACCCCAAAATCATTACTGCGATGCTAATGCTAATGTCATAGGTGCTAATGTTTCTCGGAGTTTGGATAACGTTTGATTACGTCATATTCTTATATGGAGCTCAAGTTTTAGAAAAGCGAGATGGAAAAAGTGCTAGTCTTGAAAGACATGGACAAGGAAGTATTAGCAGATATAGTGCATATAGCGAAGAAAGATATTTGCCTCAGAATACCGGTTTAAGAGGAGAATACATAGCAGATAAAGCAAGAGCGTCTCAACCGGAAGTACGCTACAGAGATGTAGAGGAGAGAGAAGTTAAACGGTTAAGTGAAATGGAGACTCAGAGGAAATTGTCAGAAAATATGGATATCTAACAGGTAGATTGATGTAGCATTGTCCGACCGGTTAGCTCAGTCGGTAGAGCATCGGAACGGTAGTCCGAAGGTTCCGGGTTCGAGCCCCGGTCTGGCTGCACATTTTTCTTGCCCTGTGACAGTTTGGCGCCATTGACGCCGGGATAGCTCCTTACTTTTTTGGGCTTCCCGACCTTTATATGTACTTGTGGGTTCTCGTCGAGATATATTTAATATTTAATGACGATTCGACACTTTGCAATAGATGTTGCAAATATGCTTTAAAAAATAATAAGAATAATGTACATGTATGTGAAATACATATATACGTAATGCCAACAATTTCCAATCATGAAGTGTGTAGATCGCAAGTTGTTACGCATGTACGAAAGCATATAATTTACATAACCGATTGACAAACCGAACTTTTTCCAGGATTTTTTAATTTTAATAGAAAGGTTTGGAAATACTTCAATAGTCAAAGATGGCGATTGGAACGTCCCATTAGATTACGAAAAAGACACTTACAACTATAAACATAAAAACAATATAAAGTCGAATAAACCCCTTTTAAATATTATGGAAAACTTTGATTTACACGACGCATGGAGAATTCAAAATGAAAATTTAAAAAAATATACATGGCGAGGTCCTCAGAATAAAATAGCACGCTTAGATTATTTCGTTATTTCGTCGGATCTTCAACTTTTTATCAGTAAAACAGATATAGGAGTTTGTTATAAATCTGATCATTCACCTATTTCAGTTGAATTCTCTTTTATCGACCAACTTAGAGGTAGAGGAATATGGAAATTCAATAATAGTTTATTGACCGATCACGATTACGTTAATATTGTTAAACAACCATAGCCGAAACGGAAAGCCAATATACATTGCCAAATGATTATGATAATATTAACAGGTCATTAAGTATAGATGACCAACTATTTTGGGAAACCTTAAAATTAATGATTACAGGGAAAACCATTTCGTATGCTTCATATGTAAAAAAGAAAAAATATAATGAACTACAGGAAACTGAAAATAAATTAAGGTCATTATATTTAATATTAGATAATGGAGACTTTTCAGTCAAAAACGAAATCGAAATATTAACAGTACGACTTAAAACTATAAGAGATGAACGAATTAAAGGTAATATTTTAAGAACAAAAGCAAAATGGAAAGTAGAAGGTGAAAAATCTACTAAATATTTTTGTAATTTAGAGAAAAGGCAATATACAGAAAAAATTATACCAAAACTAATTAAACAAGACGGAATCGAAACAAGTAATATAAAAGAGATTTTGACGGAACAGAAAAGGTTTTAAAAAATACATGGAGAGCCACAATTTGAAAATGAGGTTTTTGTTGAAAATAACCCATTTCTAAATAAAATTACTGACGAAGATCGTAAACTCCTTGAAGGAGAACTATCTGCGCAAGAATGCTTAAAATGTCTTAAGAATATGAAAAATAATAAATCTCCATGGTCTGATGTTTTTTCAGTGGAATTTTATAAATTTTTCTGGAAAGATATTGGAAAAAACCTCATTAAATCGCCTAATTTTGGCTATCATTTTGAATCATTATCTGTAACTCAGAAACAAGGTATCATAACGTGCTTACCAAAAGAGGGAAAATCTAAATTTTATCTAAAAAACTGGAGACCTATCTCGTTACTAAATGTAGATACTAAAATTGCTTCATCAGCTATTGCATGCCGCCTGAAGACAATCCTTCAAAAAATTATTTCAGAAAGTCAATCGGGATTTTTGAAAGGTAGATATATTGTAGAATCAACTAGATTTATATTTGACATTATTGAGAAATGTGAAGAATTAGATGTACCTGGTATTCCAGTTTTATTAGACTTTGAAAAGGCTTTCGATTCTCTTGATTGGGGTTTTATAGAAAAGGCATTACGTTTCTTCAATTTTGGGGATCCATACTTCAGTGGTTTAAAACGTTGTACAATAACATTTACAGTTGTGTATTAAATGATGGTCACTGTACCGATTATTTTTCTATACAGCGTGGTGTACGTCAGGGAGACCCTTAATCGCCAAATCTATTTATAATATGTGTCGAAATTTTAAGTGCGGCTTTAAAAAAAAATTCTGCGATTAATGGTATTTAAATAGACGGTTCAGAATACAATATTCAGATGACTCGTCCCTTTTTCTTGACGACGATTTAAAGTCACTGAATGCTACTCTAGAAACTGTTGACAAATTCTCGTTATGTTCTGGACTAAAAGCAAACTTTGATAAAACTGAAATTGTTTGGATCGGACATAAAAAAGAATGCAAAGACATATTGAATACATGCAAACCAGTAAAATGGAATGGAAGTGCTTCTTTTAAAGTTTTAGGAATATAATACAATTTGCAAAACGACAACTATGTGGTTCACAATTTTCATAGTAAATTCGATAAAATAAAAAAAGTTGATAAATGATTGGTCGTTTCGAAATTTATCCTTAATAGGTAAAACAACTATTTTAAAAACACTTGCCCTGCCAATACTCATTCAATGTATCACTGTCTTGCCTGATCCACCCGAACATGTATATCGCGATATTTAAAATGCGATGTTCGATTTTCTGTGGTCAGGTCAACCAGATAAAATAAAACGTAATGTGATGATGATCACTATTGAAGAAGGTGAATTAAAGATCCACACATTAAAGAATGCTGTATACTTATTGTGTTGTGCTCTGATGTTTGGTCTTAAAAGAAAATAAGAAATACCAGATAAGTTTTGTATTCAAAAGCTAAATGATGAACATATATTTCTTCATTAAAGTAAATTACAAAGTGTTGTTAAACTATTTTTACCCTCAATATAGCAATGCTATACAAATAAAAAACTAAGAGCAGGTCTCAATTTATATACCAGAGTTGATCAGCCATGAAGCGTGCTGGCTGTAAATATTCAAGCTTCCCATGCTTTTTCAATGACCAAGTAGCGTTGGGAAATGTGTCTTTAAATTATCTTGGATACAAAATATTTTAGACCCTGACAAATTCGCACCGTGGAAAACGCTTATTTTAAACGATTTAGATAAAAATGGTGGATACAGAGTAAGGCATTTTCATTAAGAGGGGCTCATAAAAGTTGGTAATGAAATGAATAGCTTTTGGAAAAATGTATTCCAGTCTTGGGCGCTAATACAGAAAAATGGTGTTAATACAGTAGAAGATGATATTCTATCGGAGCCACTCTTTCACAACCCAAATATAAAAATTAACAACAGAACGGTATTTTATAAATGCCATTGTTGATGACAATTGTATGTTTTTATCTTTTGAACATTTTACCGCAAAATATGACATTAACATTCCTTTTTTATTTTATACAGGATTAGTAGACCTGTACAACTAACTACGGTAACGATTACGGTAAGGATTACGATATGGAATACCGACTAAAACAGAGGGGTTTTCTCAACAGGCAATGCGCCTTGAATGCTCGACCAAGCATATGCGCATCACTATATATAGGCCAATAAAATTTATTATTGACACTACATGTACTTGTAGGGAAAGGTGGGTGGTCTGCCATTACTACAAAGAATCGACCGTCATATATAGCCTAAAATGTGTCCTGGTGCGTAACCTACGATAGCATAAATTGCTGTCCCGCAATGGATATTCTTGTAAATAATAGGTAGTTTATTTTCATTCATTATATTTAGATCATCTAAAATAGGAAATATCAATATTTTCTCACTTGACAATTCGAGATCCCAGAACCAGCAGGAATGAGAGGCGAGACAGTTTTAGACACAGCGTCTTCACTGTCCCGGCTACGGCGACAATTTTAGGGTAAGACAAAGGGGATACAAGTGTATTTATCATGTACGGATTCAGGGATAAGGCGGACCCAGCATCACCACCCTCTAAAATCCCACAAGTATAATCTATGCATGCCGGATTACCTGGGGCGCGCGCCATTTCTACTGTTAGTCATCATTGGATTTAACATAACATTATTCTGGAAAAATACAACATAATTCACTAAACGTCATGTAGAAAAACATTTTACTTCGAAGGATCCTCCGCTGCCCCCCGCCTCCGCCCCTCCCACATACAAATACTCAAACCAAAATCTTGGATCTGCATCTTATGTGTACCCTCCTCTCAAAACCTTTTTAGTGATCAATTATTCAGGCAAGCCCCTTTAACACTCCAAAACTTTAAAAAAAATATATATATTGATTGAAATATCGACAGAAATATAAATAATATGTGTTTTTCAATTTGATTTTTTTTTATTGGCTTTTTTCTACACAACCCCCTGTGAGCCTACTAAAATCCAGGTTGTTTTTCAACTTTGAGATCAGCCCCAAACATCTAATCGTGCTTAGAATTTAGTCTGAAGTCATAGTCGTTATCGTAGTAAGTTGTACAGGTCTAGTTAGTGCAATTCCAGCTGATAGGAAAGCACGCATGAGAAATAATAATAAGATCGAGAATCCAATCAATAAAAACGTTAGCAAACATAAAACAGCTAAAAAGGTAAATCAAATATTCTACCCTCAATTTTTGAAGTCAGTAGTTGAAATTCCAAATAATTCTCAAATGAAATGGCAAACAGATTTGGAATGCGCATCGACTAGTGAAGATTGGGCAATTCTATATAAGCGACCTTTCCGTATAACAGATGACTCATATCTTCAATCCTTACAATTTAAAATTAGTCATCGAATTATTTTCACAAATCAAGATTATATAAATGTGGAATGTCTGAAACTGAACTTTGCACATTTTGTAATAATTCCAAAGAAACATTGTTGCATTTATTTTATGAATGTATGTCAGCCAAGAACATATTAATAAAGTTGTTTAGTGATTTACATGAAAAATGCAATATTTCAATAGAATTAAAACCTGAGTCAATTTTTCTTGGCACAGCATGCTCAACAGATATTGATTATATTTTGTATCTAGTTGTGCTCATCTATAAGAAGTATGTCTATTCTTGCAAACTGAGACAATGTCTACCTAACTATACAATATTTTTAGAACAAGTAAAAAGTTACAGAGATGTGGAACTATTCTCAACAAATATGTACCCCTTATACAAATCTAATACAATTAAATCAAGGTGGAATGCAGTTCAAAATATGTTGTGATATAAGCTGTGTAAAATGTTTGTGATACATTAGTTCTAATGTTTTAATTTACAATTGGAAGGAATTTAAATCCATTCCACATATTTAATGAAGTTATAATTTACTATAGGAGCAGGTAGACTATAATGCATCCATATATGTACGGTATATAAATGTTTGTACACTTGATATTCAAATAAAATGTTAAAAACAAACAAAAAAATATAATTTACATAACAAAGGATTATTACAGGTAAGGTAGAAGTAAGGTATATGCAACGTGCGATTAAGGTGTTAATACTATTTTACCTGTAAGTCCTACGGCCGATAACCGGGAACGGTCTACGCATTACAAACTACGAAATATATTTGGCTGGGAAGTATATAATGGTTATTAAAAGATAATAAAACACCACTGTATTTTCTTATGATGTTATTTTATTGAAATATCACACCTATAACACTAATGTTATTTACGTATATAGTACGCGTTACGCAAATGCATTGATTAACCGCTCACCCACGCAGTACTGGCTAGGTAGAGCCGCTCCAGAGACAGGGTACGTTATAATATATATGCATCCGGGAATTCTTACTAACGGATAGTAATGTTTTTATCCTTCTTTAACGTGTTCAAGAGGGATATACTCCGATAAACGAAACAGTCCGGTTTACGTCCCCATCTGACAAACGATGCTGGGAACGTGCGCTGCGGACGTTTATGAACTTCAACCAGAGACGCCAAATCTTTACCCATATAACATGAAGAAGGATAAAAATATCGGACAGGGAAAGCAGCATTCAAGGACGACAGTCAACCACAAAACACAAAAACAAACACGCAAACAGACAAACGAAAAGGCAAAAGTAATAAAAAATGCAAACGACATCACAAACACAAAAGCATTGACAATAGGGCTACCGCCTTGGAACGGTCAGTGGCAAAGTAGGCCACTGGGGTTTTAAACCGGTTCTAGGGTGCACCAAACCTCACACTTACCCTACTGTCAACCCATTAAAACAGGACAGTGTAAATAAAGAAATCCCCGCCATGATTAAATCTCTAACCAACAAGGCAGCATCAATAGGCAATATAAGTAAAACACAAATATGCTCGTGTAAATATAATACAAAAAAACAATAGCATAGAAAGCCACAATGAAGGTACTCAATGACTTGGCAGAAGCCAGAGCAACAAGAGAATAAACCATTAAGGGCACGACAGGAAAGATTATAGACAAACATCAAACGCCACCGTCCCAATGGGCTTTAGGTAGGCGTCATCATAGGGTCCACAGCCTGTCCGGTCATCGGACAATTAAAGAGGAAAACATAGTGGCGAACTGTAAAAGGGTCCACCACCAAGCATGCAGTATGTTGCAAAATGATAGGGTCATAACCTCTTTTGATAAACTTTTTAACAAGTTTACAAAGATAGTATGGAAGTGATCATGACCATGAATCTTACGAAGTTTATAAATCACATCACCATAGAAGTCAGGTTGTGATAGTCCTTGTCGCAGAAGAGTCGTTAAATTACTTTTATATTTGGAAAGAAGATCAGAGTTACGATAATAAGATTTTGCAAAGGTTTTACGAAGTTTATGGTAACGGTAACCCTGATTGAGTAGCTTTTTAGTTATACAAACATTACGAATATTAAAATCCTCAACTCGAGTACAAGCTCTTGAAAAACGAATACGTTGAGACACATATACCCCATAAGAAGTTGCTCGGGGAACATCCCCATCCAAGTGGGGGTAATTAACAATGTCAAAATTAAAATCATCTCTCTTGTCATAGATTTTGCTAATTATTTCACCATTTTCAATCGAGAGATCTAAATCAAGAAAAGAAGCGTTATTATCAGATACATTAGCTTTATTAAGCTGAAGTTCTTTAGGATAAATATTATGAACCATAGTTGGAAAGAAAGGGTTGTCAATGTTCAGTATGTCATCCAGATACCGAGAGGTGTCATTAAAAGCTTCAATAACATCTGCCTGGGTATCTGGTGAAAGACTCAACATGAAATCCCTTTCATAGCAAAATAAAAACAAATCTGCGACAAGTGGTGCACAGTTCGTACCCATAGGGATACCAACAATTTGTCTATAAACTGTGGTACCATACCTGACGAAAATATTATCTAATAGGAAGATGAGTGCTTCACAAACTTCATAGCAAGTCCACATAGTATAATTGTCTAAACTGCCGTTAGTGAAAAACGCTTTAATATTATTACATGCCAAAAATGTAGTATTTTCTCTAGCGAATGTTTTTTGAATAAGAGAAATTAGCTTGTCTTTAATAAGATGATGTGGTAAGGTTGTATATAGTGTAGAGAAGTCATAAGTACTTATTGATGAAACTTGACCTTTACTGAAAACTTTATCAAGAACGTCTCCTGAATTTTTTATAGACCAAAATAAATTGATTTATTGAAGTATCAACAATTCATTTTCCTTATCAATTGGCATTTCTTATCAAATGACATTCCTTATCAACTGACTCTACAAAATGGCATGTCTAATTTTGAATTTTCATTTATCAAATCGTAAAATAGGAGCCTTCACCTTAAACATCAGGATGTCTTAACTTTCAAAATCAGGCCGGTAGACGGGTTCTTTTATAATCTTGAACATTTACTTATTTTAACTGCATGCATTAAACAAATGTTTTAAAAGTATTTTGGTCGACATGAAAACTACCAGGAAAATAAAAATATTCTTCACACTTTAAAAAAGTGACTTCAGAACCAAGTTAATAATATCAACGTTATCTGCGGTATTTACAATACTTAGCAATACAAACTGGCAATAATATAAAGATATTAAATTTATGTTTAACGTATCATACGCAGTATACAAATTCGGTTAATATCTTAGATGAATTGAACACTTACAAAGCTATCATGGTAAATTTTCATTTTCACCTAACCCAAAAACGGAAAAAGGGTCATGACTTTTGACCTCAATTTTCTCTCGTCGCTTGCAAAATCAGAGCTGAACACGGGTACCATGAACAAGGCGAATATATAACCTTTCCAATGATACCAAGCATTTTGCTCCTCGCAAAATGTTGTACTCGAGCCTTAACTAGAACAGATAGCATAAAGTGACCTCTAGACTATAATATTTGCGGACAAAAGGAGACGCAAATGCTTTTTGTGTTGTTTTTTTCCGCATTTGTCTTTTAAAATTGGCGCCTTTTGTCCACATGGCGCTATATTAACGCCGTTAGTCAGCAAGGCGCTTTTTGCCCTCATGAAGTAACGCCTTTGAGTAAGAAAAGTTTCAATTTGTGGGGACAAAAAGCGGCGTGCGAAGTTCATGACCATGTATTGCAGTTAGTTAGGAAGGTGATCTAACTTGAAGTTATTGTGTTAATGTTACCAGAATTATTGTTATTTATGTCAATCTTATACTTATTATTAAATGTTTTTTATACCAAAACAGATCGATTCCTGAGTTCTAAAAGGCCTTTCCGCAATATGTTACAATATTTTCTTTAATCGCGGAAAGTCAGGAAGTCGATAGTTTTGATATATTGGTGGTGGTACATGAACTAGAATTAGCTATAAAACGTACTTTGTAAGGAAGTTTGTGAAGTTTGGGTATCCAGTACATTGTAGGGAGCTTCGTCTGCTTACTAATTACAGAAACCTTTATAGTCTCCATAAAGGTCACATGCTGGGAAACAATGTCCGTCTCCAGCAGAGGTGTAGTCAGATAAGCAGAAGTGCTCGCTAGCCCAGCATTCAAAGTAATGATATAATGTAGAGACAATAATTATATTGTTGGACGTTTTGTCTGCTGGAACTAGAACAAATTTAGTATGTAAATTCTGAATACCCTTCTTAAGGTGTCGTAAATTGTAAGTAGAAGGCCGCGGAAGCAGGGATGGATTTGATTCGTAAAATAAAATACGTAATTCAACAATTTCTGAAATAGTTTTCATCCAAGCAGTAAGTGCATGTTTATCTGGTTTTTCTCGCTTACACCACTTTGTACAGAAATCCGTTAAAGAACCGCAATTTCATTGATAATATTATTATAATATAATATATAATTATAATTAATATTATTATATTAATATTATTATAATATAATATTATTATAATATAATATAATATAATATAACATAATATAATATAATATAATATAATATAATATAATATAATATAATTAATATAATATAATATAATATAATATAATATAATATAATTATAATATAATATAATATAATATAATATAATATAATATAATAATATAATATAATATAATATAATATAATATAATATAATATAATAAATATAATATAATATAATATAATATAATATAATATAATATCGTCGATAATACCTAACTTGTTTGATATTACTTAACCTGTTTGATATTACTTAACCTGTTTGATATTACCTGACCTGTTTGATATTACCTAACCTGTTTGATATTACTTAACCTGTTTGATATTACTTAACCTGTTTGATATTACCTAACCTGTTTGGTATTACCTAACCGTTTGATATTACCTAACCGTTTGATATTACCTAACCTGTTTGGTATTACCTAACCTGTTTGATATTACCTAACCGTTTGATATTACCTAACCTGTTTTGTATTACCTAACCGTTTGATATTACCTAACCGTTTGATATTACCTAACCTGTTTGGTATTACCTAACCGTTTGATATTACCTAACCGTTTGATATTACCTAACCTGTTTGGTATTACCTAACCTGTTTGATATTACCTAACCGTTTGATATTACCTAACCTGTTTTGTATTACCTTACCGTTTGATATTACCTAACCTGTTTGATATTACCTAACCTGTTTGTGTACCTATACCTATATATATATATATGTATATCTTTGTTTCTGTCTCGTCATATTTTTAGCTAGAGAATGTGACTTCTCACGATTGTATGAATTTTGTATTCAATCATTTAATGAATGGAGTGACCATGCACCGATCAAATTCTCACTTAACTGTAATACTATTGTTGACGAGAACGAGACGAGAACGATGTTAAAAACAGCGTCAATGTAAAGTGGAACAATAAACACAGACATGCTTTCAGGGCGGGTTTAATTACAAAGCTTCCACAGTTTAATAATCTGATATTCAATATCGTGACAGATAATAGAAACGATGTAAATACTTTGTTAAATAATTTCACAAGTATAGTACGAGAGGTGGCAGATCCACTATTTTTAAACACGTATTTGTCACAAAATGTCACGGGTAGAGCGTATTGGTCGTACATAGCTCTTGTAAGTTGTCGGTTACACCCAAATCTATTGTTCGAGTTGAAACAATTTCACAATATTCATGATCTATTCATGTAACACGTAAAAGCGTGCACATTTTAAGTGGCCGCCAGAGAGGCCGTGTCATAAGTTTAGTTTTGTGCTAATGCATGTAAACGTATAGGTCTATCTTCTTTAAACGGCAAAATTGTATAAGGGGCCTCTCGTGTAGATTCAATACTGCAGATTTAGCCACGTTTGTCACGGACTGAACGGGGAAAATAATGGTTTGGGCGTAATGTTTGCTATAAAACCCATTGTCTTCTAGCTCTTGCCGGGATGATCGATAGTTACTTTGTTGAAACAGAGATTGGACGGCAAAATTCACAGGCAACATGTGGTTAGTATTTATTTTATCAAACGTTTATCGTACATTTGTATTCAGTGGGCGGCGCCATCTTGTTTGGCGGTTACGACATCCGGTTAGCATTGACGTTTCTCAAACATTAACTTTAGACTAGCATATGCTTTTGAAGTTACTTTATTAGATGTAATATTGTAATTGATCATTAATTGTAAAACAATATTAATTTGATAACAGTGGATAATAGGTGCATTAGTTAACGTTGGCGTATAACTCAGTGATTGTAATACACGATTGTTAACATTAGTTAACAATGAGATGAGTGACTAGGATGAATGTTCGACGCGTATGCATAGCGTTGTATAATGTGGTCATTAGTTGACATGAGTGCATGCATAGCTCAGTGAGTGTAATATACGAGTGATTTGATCATGTTTACATTACATGTATTAGGGGCATTGATTAACAGCGACGTACATGGCGTATACATGGCGTTGTAAAATATGTATACATTGCTACTCATCATTAGTACAGCTCACATATATTTATTGAATAATGATTTGTTTGGGTAATGGTAATTATGCAAGATTGTTATGTTTGTCAACCGACATATAAAACGTATGTATAATTACAGCCTAAGCCATCCAGGATATAAGCCATTCAGGGTTGGAGTAAGCCATCCAGGTTTGGATATTCCGGAGTGGAGCTAAGCTTCCACGATTAACGTTTACGAGCGGTGGAGACGGTCCCCGTACCTGCGCAGCATGGTCAGGTTTTATTAACGACAACCCCCGGGACACAAGGTGGGCCCGTCATCAGTCCTCACTGGAGGAACATCACCCACAATCTCAGTGGAGGTTAACCATCATTACATCGCGTCATCAACCCTTACAAAAGGCATTTGATGACAATCATCCATCGGATTCGCGCATCATCATCTTCATGAGCTCTCGCTCATCACAGTTATCGCGCTAGCTCATAAATCAACACTGTTATAACTTTAACAACACTTTAGTGTCTTATACATTCAGTATTTATAACAATACTAAGAACATCTTAAACGTTCATGAGAACATTCTTTTCATAGTTTATTTGTGTATTCGCTTGTTTTTTTAGATAAGTGTATATATATTAAACATATTTTAAAAGTTGCATTAAACTTATGTAAATGCATTCACCGTCATTGATTCTTTCCTGAGTTAGCCCAACCACTAAGGTCATCCTGTGACAGTATTCAACAAATAGAAATGCATGCTTTTTTGATAAATCCTTTGTTAAACAGGCCGAGTAGTTTGATTCAGAATGCCAGCAGGCTAGAAGGTGTTATTTAGAAGCATTACGTGTATTTAATCGGCTAAATACCAGTTATAGTAGGGAACAGTTTTGCAAATTAAACAAAACATATACACTTATTTTTCGCAAAAAAAGAAATCAGTTTGAATTGAAAAAAACTATGCGACATTGAACATCTAAAACGGGCGAAACCTAAGGAATTTTGGAAATATCTTAAAAGAAAAAATAAACAGAGTCAAAATGAAATCCCGCTTGATGAGTTTACAAAATATTTTTCAGAATAAGGTAACGATATTTTCCAATGTAAAAATGATGAAGCCGAAGATTTTTGCAATACTCATAACTTTGACGCTTTAGATTGTAATTTTGAGGAACTTGACAAGCCCATAACTGTACAAGAAATATAAGATGCAGTTAAAAATCTGAAAAAAGAAAAAGCTATAGGAAGTGATTACATAATGAATGAATATTTAATTTAAAGCATTGATATTTTATCTTCTCATTTGTGTGACATTTTTAATATTATATTTGATTCTGGATATTTCCCAGAAAAGAGGACTGAAGGTATAATTATCCCATTGCATAAAAAGGGAGATTTTAGTAATGTTAATAAATATAGGGGTATCACTTTATTAAGTTGTTTATCTAAACTCTTTACCACAATACTAAATAAAAGAATTGTGACCTTTTGTGATAATAACCATGTTTTATCTGATGCGCAATTTGGATTCAGGAAAGGGCGCTCAACCACTGATGCTTTGTTTGTCTTAATAAATACTGTTGAAAAATATCTGAATGATAATAAAATACTATATTGTGTGTTTGTTGATCTGAAGAAATGTTTTGATACAATTTATAGAAACGCATTGTGGTTGAAACTTTACAAAATGGGGATACAGGGTATATAACTAAGAATAATAAAAGATATGTATGAACAAGTAAAATTATGTGTAAGACAATGTGAAAATTATTCAGACTTTTTCGAATATACGATTGGGTTAAGGCAAGTGGAGATAAACTCGCCGATAATATCTTTTTCTCTTTTTATTGAGGACCTAGAACTATATTTATAAAATGATATTAATACTGGTTTAGAAATTGATGATATTCTACTTATAATACTATTATTTGCGGACGATATGGTTATCATGGAGAAATCACCTGAAGAATTACAAAAAAAATAAAAAAATATTAATTTACTTTATGACTATTGTAACAAATTGGGATTAGAGGTGAATACTGTTAAAACAAAGATTATGTTTTTTAGAAAAAGAGGTGGTTTATTAAACGATGAATCTTGGCATTATAATGGAGAGAATATAGAGGTAGTAATTGATTTCAACTATTTAGGTACAGTTTTTAATTATACTGGAAGTTTTGCTCTGAACCAAGAACAACTTATTGGAAAACTTATTATGCATGAAAAATGATGTATGTATATATAACGATGTACGTATTTACAAGTTAAATAAAATATATGTTCTGTTCTGTTCATAATATACACAATGCATATATACAATACAAATTACCCACACAGTTAGTACTATGTCATTCTAAAAGAATTATAGGAGACAATACAAGTGTTAAGCAAGTCAGAAACACAGTGTAACGCAAATGAACAGAGTATAACACATATTCACACACATTAAATGTGTACCGCCATTGTTAATCGAGACCTTTGAAGGCTATGAAAGGCCATGAAAGGTCATTACTATCAAACATATAAAAGTGCAATAAATTGTTATATTTAATCCACTGTTTCGTAATCCAATATAGCAAAAGGTCATGCATTAAAAATATTTTTAAAAAACCCATTTATTATCTTAAATCAGATTTGAAATGAACTGATAAACAACAGCTGTTCACTTTTCAAGATAAAATATGGCTTATACACATTTAATTTTTACATATAAAACAACACGGGTACCAACATAAAGTAAATTAGCATATTTCACTACCACTCATGAACAGTCTCAATCAAACCGAGACTGCAATATTTCGTATGTGTCGTGCTCGGCCGTTTCCAAAGGTCCATTATCATACTCCTTTTTTTATACAGAAAATTTCTCATTCTCTGTAAAATATTAATACAGGCGTTGGCAGTATCACGAATCAATTCTTGGTTTGAAAAAGGAAATAATATTTTTTCAATGTCAGTTAATGTACTAAAATGTGTGTCCAGGCTATTGTTTTTTGTATCTATATATACACGAGTATCTTAGTGTTTTACTTATAGTGCCTATTAATGCTGCCTTGTTGGTTAGAGAATAGTTCATGGCCGGGATTTCTTTATTTACACTGTCCCGTTTTATTGGGTTTTCAGTAGGGTAAGTGTGAGGTTTGGTGCACCCTAGAACCTGTTTTATACCCAAGCGGTCTTTCTTGCCACTGACCGTTCCACGGCGGTAACCCTACTGTCAACCCTTTTTGTGTTTGTGACGTCATATGCCTTTATTCCTTGTTAACATTGCCATTCGTGTGTCTTTTTGCGTGTTTTTGGGTTTACTGTGTTCTTCAAAAGCTGAATTTCCTGGTCGATTTTTATACTTATTTCTATCACAGAAGCCGTACCATATAATATTGCACGAATATCATTATCCAAGAAACATTTAATTATCACATGTAATTCATTCTCAACCGAATAATTACAAAAAGTGGCAGAATATTTCAGCTTTTGGAATACGGTCGTATCTATCTGCGAATAGGAATAGGAGCCGTTCCACTGCGAAATTTGGCCAAAGACGATCTGATGTTTTGGTAAAATAATATTACGATATCGCTCTTTATAAAGATGTTTTTGACCTAACCTGTTTGATATTGCACAAAACATTCGATATTTGTTAACGTTTTATTCCATTTAAAATTCTATTATTATATTCTTAACAATATGCCACTTCTGATTCGAAACCAGCCATAACAAATAAATCATCGTGCCGATGTCCTGAACGTGTTTAATCAATTTCTTTGCGAGGAGGAATTCCTTCGCTTATCTGCATATTCACCAGTTTAAAAATAAAAAGTCGTTACTTGTTAGATTAAAAATCATAAATCAGCAAGGAACAAGTGTTTAATGAACTTATTTAAAATGCCGTTGAAGATTTATCGGAAAGGTACTCTTCTGGGTAAGAAATGTTCACGGAAAGCCACATTCTAAGGCATTTAAAGTGTCGCCGAGCGGCCATTTCCATTGGGAAATTATTTGCTAATTACGTTTGCAAGGTGGCTCATGTAACCTTTTAAAATATCTGTATTAGGTATAATGACAGGAAAATACGTCAACAACATTTGTAATCGATATAATTATACCGAACGCCTTATATTATATATAATGACAAGAAAATACGTCAACAACATTTCTAATCGATCTATAGCGAACGCCAAAGGAAAAGCACACTGTTATGATTTTAATAGTTTGTTGTTTATTGTGCTTTTTTAATTCGTCTGGACATCTTAAACATTGGTAATGAGTGTTTTACAGCTTCGAACATCTAAACAGGTTATGTTTATTGAAACAGGAAACGTAATTTGTACATTCCGGAAAAATGGTGGTGCGTTTCTTTTGGCTGTCAATATATATCATACAATGGAGACTAGATTAGTAACATATTGGTTGGAATGATTCAAAGTTATACGCTGCATGTTGTCTGACACACTGCTGACACGACGTCTTAATAAAGGTATTTATTTGATTAACATACCAGGTAGATTTCGAGATAATCCTGTTTTTGATTCTATTAAAAAACTATTTTTAAACAATCAGAAAGACATATACTGTGTTTTAAGTATAACAACCCAAATAGAATGTTATTTTTTAACTATAACAAATCAGTTTCAGACCTTTTTTTTTTTTTTTCATACCTTAAAGGGATACATGGCAATCTTGAGTTTTATTTCATATATTACAATTAGTACAGCGATTTATCAATATGTATCATTTTGACTTTAAAACTGCTTGCATATATTTAAATAAAAAATGGAGAATTATATTTCCTTCATTTTCTACATATTTTTTAAAATATATTATTGGTGCAATATTATCAAAATTCAATAATATATAAAAACAATTTACTTTGAACTATTCTAACAATTAATATTAATAATTGAACAAATGCAAGTTACGAGAAAAACTAATGGGACGCCGTGAGCTTTTAAAAAATCAAGATTGCCTTCTTTCCTTCTAACATATACAATGACCGCGGCATGGTCTAGTTATAGAGCGTCCGCCTCGCATACGGGACGTCTTGGGTTTAATCCCCGGCCGGGTCATACCAAGACTTCATAACAATGATACTAAAAGATAGCTCCCTTGCTGTATGTTCAGCATATGCAGGGTAGTTCTAAGATTGGTCAGCCCCGTATCAGTATAATGCAACTGGGTGGGTGGGGCTATGTTTCAGTGTGAAGCACAAATAAAACTCACTGCTATACGTAGACACTGTCTTAATACGACAGAAAAATTGATAAAAGCGACGAAAAAACCCATACATAAATGCTCGGTTGGCCTTGCCATCACTGGTACAGTTTCGATATTACAGATAAACGTATTCGGTATTTGTTTTCCAGAAGTATTGTAAGCCTTCACTTATTGATTGTGATGCTTGTGTCAGAATCTTGCTTTAAATTTGATTGTAACCAGATTACATAAATAAATAAAACAACTGGTAACTTTACAAAGTTTTATAAGACATACATATTAACACAATTTACAAAGTAAGTCGACAAGAAATAATAAAACAGGTTTAAATTGTATCTCACTGCGCCTATCCAATCTTCACTAATTGTCTATACACCATTGTATCTAAACGTGATTATAGTCATTCCCCGCAATCATTAAAATAACATCACAAAACTAGATATTGGCTTTGTCTGCATATCTTCCTATGTCTACGGTTGAATGTTTTAAATTCATTCAGCAAATAGCACTCAGCTTGCAAGTAGATTGTGTCACTCAGACTCTTCTAGTTGTACTCAAAGTTTACCATCGACTAATACGGTATCAGATATAGCACTCAGCATTTAATGTACTCATCATGCTTTACCACAGCACAAACTGACACTCCCTATAGCACCTGCTAGGTAACACGAAACCTCTCATTGACACATATGTATAGAGCACTCAGCATACACTAGGTTACATTAGATAGTATCACTCAGCATACACTAGGTTACATTAGATAGTATCACTCAGCATACACTAGGTTACATTAGATAGTATCACTCAGCTATTATAATGGCACTCATGTATCATCAATAAATTTCATCACTCCTCTTTACATAATGCAGCACCCCGCATTAATTGCCACCAAATCAACAGAACTTTATCCAGCACCCTGCTCATCAACGTTTATAGACCTTGGCTTCAGGTAACTGTATACTGGCCTCCACACCACTGGACACAGAATACCCCATCTCAGTCCCATCATAGTCGGTACTTATAAGCCACCAAACAAAGCTTAGCCTCTCGTCATGCCGTAAAATGGTCACCTAGAATAAATATATTTCTAAGTAACGAAACACCAAGACCAAATTAGAATAATTCTAAATATCTTAGAAATAACCACAGTTGCACCAATTCAGTTAAAGCCACATAATGAAGTTACTGCTGATAAAAGCTAATAATGCAATTAGTGTTTGAAGCCTTATTTCTTTATCTTGAACTCGGGGACAGTAAAGCGAACATTCCAGTTCAATCTGTTGAATGTGATGTGATTTTCAGGCGTATAACTCAATAACTAGAGTATCTTACATGAGTACTCTTTCTTATTGAATTTATCATACGAGTTGCAAAATGATACAATGCGAGGCTGATATAATGCGAGGCTCTTGCGAGCATTATATCATTTTTGCTACATGTAACGAGTTTAATAAATTCAATAATGAATGAGAACAAATGTTAGATTCTATT